>LPNX010554220.1:75027-126600 GCA_001517045.1 Pseudotsuga menziesii
GATCCAACAAAATCCCACCCGCTCCTGCCACCCCTAAGAAAAAAATTATTTATTTATATATAATTTGATACTTATTTCTAATTGCTTCCTTACAACATTATTGAAAAAACATATTCCAAAATTACAACATTATTGATAATGCATATTCTAAATCTAACTAAAGTTGTTTCTCTTTTAAAGAATAAAATTTTATTTCTAATTTTATACATTATTTTATTTCTAAATTTGTAAACATTTCTGATACTGTGCTTTCACACCAATTCTTTTCATATCTTATTTAAAAATTACAAATTTTCTAAAACCGAAAATGGCCTGTTATGATAAATTATTATTTAATTCATATATAAATTTAATAATATATATATTATTTTGATCAAATATAGAAATATAAGCAATGACGTTCTTTTGAGTTTAGCTGAACTATCCTATGCTCACAGACATTTAGCTATATGACAACTATGTTTACCAGAATAATGTTTAGCTATATACGGAGCCATATTTACCAGAAAAATATTGGAAAAGGAAGAATTAAACAAAGATATCAAAACTATAAACACGAAATAAATGTATTATGAAAACAACCTCATTTTATTTTTCAAGCTGATGAAGTCACAAAATTCATTGAAAGAATTCTGAAAAAAAATGCACATTCTGTTAGCTGCAATAGTAAAGAGTGGATCATGTGTTGATTTCATGACTCTGTTATACAACATTATCATTTTACAGATAGACTACTCCACCAGAGAAATCGTTCTTTAAACAACTACGTGCATACTGTAAGCTCTTATGATTCACATCACTGCAAAGACCGTTCATTCCCTTTGATTTTCAGGACCGCCAGGTTCAAAATTTCCAATAGATATAGAATATGGAGACATCCTGGGAGTAAAGCCCCGGCAACAAAAGTTCCTCAACACGTCCAGTTTCAGTTTGATAATTGCAGGATACTTCTTCCCATTGACAGCAGCTGTAAACATTCCATGAGCGCAAACGCCCAGACTGGTCATCGATAATTCTAACATTCCATGAGGGAAAACGCCCAGACTGGTAATTGATGATCCTAACCTTTAAGCATGAATACCATTTCTCTCCTGTGTCTATACAAAGTTCATTAGAGATTCATATTCCACTGCTGAGATTCCTATAAGAAGCAATATTTTGGAATGAAGCCTTACATGCAGTTGCAGGACTGAATAATGTGGTCTTCGGCGGGATTTCAAATTCAAAATCCAAATTTGAATGCTCGCGCTTATAGTAAATTCAAAATTGAAATGAGGATGGTATCATATTTAATGATGGACGCATTGGTGACATGAGCCATGGCATACCATGTTATTCCATACTCTATGTCCTGCACCGATGTGTTTTACTGGAAAAGACAGAAATAGTTAGAGTAAGGCCCCATCACAGGAGTCTTAATGACTTTGCTGGTATGGTATAACACAACAGTGAACGGTTTTATAGATAAATGGTTTGGAGAAAACATGGCATTTTGGTTTTCCCATATTCCACTCCACATGAGAGCCGTCTTGGAATCTCTATTTCGGCCTGATATGTCATATATTTCATATGCCAATATTCATATCTGATTTGTGTCATACGTGTCATAACATCTTCATCATTGTTGTCATAGAGTTAGGGAATCTAGTCCAAGTGTCTCACTAGCTTCAAAATGTCTCTTCCTCTTCCATGGGAGTTACTCTTCCACTCCAATTCGATATTAATTGATTCATTCCAAGTATATTTACCTTCTAACTCATCCCAATACCCTTGGTATTCTTATGAGTTCTAAATGACAAGAGAAGGATGTCATGTGGCATAGAAAATCTAGCTTGTGTGGGTCCCACATCCTCCATGTGTCTTCATGATGAATTGCCACTTTGAATTTACCTTGAATTTATTTATTTATATACTTTATTAAATATTTATTCCATTATAATTTGCAAACATCATTTATTGTCCCCTTTATTCCATATCACAAAGTTTCCACCCCTAAACCAGGAAAATAGTAATTTTCCACCTTGGCGATTATTTGACCCTTGGCATCAATTTGACAAACTCTCATGAATATAGAAAATTTGATTACGCCATTGTGACCCAATGCTAAATTTGGGACATTAAAAACCCTTCCTTCACAATATTTCTTGTCTTCAATCAATTTCAAACATGGGTGTTGAAGAACCTTCTTTCTGTATGGTGTGATTCCATGAAGATGGGTAACACTTTTTGGCCAAATTTGGCGATGAAAACCTGATTTTTTACTCATGTGCTAGATAGAAGCCCTCAAAACGCATATATGCCATGTGAATTTTGACTTGCAGTAAAAAAACAAATTGTAGAATATTATGTTGGCTTCCCAATGATATTTAAAAAAAAAATATTCCGATATCATTTAATGTGTGAAATTTCGCATCTAATGAACTGTGTGACTATAAAATTTTTAAGAAGTTAATAAGTGGCTCATGTCCAACCCCAATAATTCAATCTTACATTAATAATTTAAGAAATATATATATGAGCATGATATACACAAAATACACTGTGGTCTGCATTTTTTGTGTTAATTTATTTCACAATATACAATTATTTATTATTTTTTGATAGTGACCACATCTCATTTCAACATCATTTTATACACATGTGTGTCCATCCCAGCTTTTTTTCACTATTTTCAAAAATTGAAAAACCAAAGATACCCTTTTGAAGAGGACACGTCGATATGTGATGTGTGCATTTTTAAGAATTTTTTGGCTGTGTAGTTTTAACTCTGCGGATTTTTCTTTGAGCTGCTTTGAAGTTGCAGTGTGGTTTTCTAAGTATAAGTTTTAGAAGTAATTAAAAAATAAATATCATATGAATGCAAAAATGCGTGTATGATACCTCAATGGATAGAAGATTCGTTGGTGAATTTATCGGTATCAACTCCGCTCAGTTATGTGCTAGGAATGGCAGGGTTTACACCTCTGCAAGGCACAGGAAATTTTCCATTTGTTTGAATGAGGGCTAAGTCTATTTTTTTAAGCCCTCGACCGAGGTATTTAAATACCTCGACCGAGGTTTTGTAAATCCCGAAATACCTCGGTCGAGGTATTTAAATACCTTGACTGATTTATTTAGATACCTCGGTCGAGGGCTTAACAAGCCATCGGTCGAGATATTAAGACCTCGGTCGAGGGCTTAACAAGCCCTCGACCGAGGTGCGTTTTTCTGTTTTTGTCGAAATTCACTTGCCAAAAAGTGTTACCCAGGTCCGTGGATTCACCCTATGATTCTTTGAAATTGCCCCTGAGTTGCCCAACTTTGTGTCTTTGAAATTCCATGAAGATTTTATAGAGGAACCACCATGCTTGTTGCTGCAATAATATAATTAAAATAAATTTATTAAGTGGGGAATCCATCTCCCGTACTGCATGTTTCCTAAAAAAATTGAAATCAATGGGACTAAAAACTATCTCAGGGTCCCATTGCTTGTATTGCACTCCAGCAATTAAGAGTGCTCTCCAACGCATACCATTAGGAAACAGAATTCCAGGATACCATTTTATTGTATGGATTCTTCCAAACATCATGAGTACATAATATATATCACCAAAGTATATAAAAACATAATAAAAATGTACATCAAGGAGGTTCCCCATCAAAAAATCATGAAAGTGCTTATACATCAAAGTAAGTAGACCACCATTTCCCAAGTTCATACAAGCTTCAAGTGACCAATCAAATATGATGCAATGACATAGGTGAGGATCCCATGTCCCATAATGTTTCTCCAAAAATATATAATGTACATCAATATAATCAGTCATGTGGTCTTTCATCCAAGGAGTGAATGAAAAACCTCCACCAAAATCTGAACCAAATCAGGAGCAAAGAAAACATGAAGACTTCACGTGGATTAGAGAAATCTCATAAATACGCCCATGGATATGTATATCATCATGAAATAACAAAGGATATTGTTGCCAATAATAATTTTCCTCAATCATATATCTCTTCACCCAAGTGTGGGATGAACTTCCTCCAACATCAAATGTACTAGGCAAGGAGCAAGGAAAATCATGAGTCTCCAAGTGACTCAAGTGAACATCATAGGTTCACCCATGTAGATGTGTATCATCATACTGTAACAAAGGATTCTACTACAATGGTAAAGAATATGGTTCTCTAATCATGTCAACATCAAAAGGAGAGATAGAAAGTCCATACTCTTCATGTGTCACCATACTATTAGGATGAATGCTACAAACTTTGGAAGTGCATGATGTAGGAGAAAGAACCAACTCATCCAAATGATCAAAAAGTGTAAAATTTCCATCATGTGAAGGATCCATAGGGGCAGGATTATGCACCTCCCTTAAAAATTCAAAACATTCCTCATGGTTTGGTTCCAAGGTAGTAGAATTATGCACTTCTTGAGAAAGTGTGAACCCATCTTCAAGAGGCAACTCAAGTTCCTCTTCCACCACAGGTAGTGATTGGCTCTCATCAAGCTCATATTCAAACAAATCAAGAACCTGCAATTTTTCGTGTTTCTCATGATCTGTCATGTCATGAGAATCCTCCAAGCAATCTACCCTATCACAATCTAAAACATAGGAGGAAGAACAAGTAACTTGCAACCTCTCAAGAAGTTGCTCATTTTGATTTTTGATCTTATGAATATCCTCATTTTTATTCAAGTATTTTTCATGCAAACATTTATTAAGCTCAACCAAATTATTTCTATAAAAAATCAAAGACATGAAATTACATTCATTGTTGCACATTGCTCTTTGAATCTTCTCCATGTTTTCAAGGAAGGATGGCTCCTCTGATGAAGAAATTTTGAAACAAGAATTTGACACCAATGATTTAGTGTCATGGAGTATGCTAAGGGACTCATGGATATCTATTTCAATCATCTTCAAATACCCTTCAATGAAGGATGGTTCATGGGAGTGAACCTCCTCTTCTTCTTTCTTCTTTATTTGATAAACTTTTTCAAGCTCAAGTGTTGATGGGGAAGTTGATATTGGTTCTTCATTATCTCTCACAAGGTATTAATCCTCATGATTATGAGAAATTAGGATTGCAGAAACATTTTCAAATCTGATATCTATGTCACCAACATAGATTTGTGAACACCCATCAATAGGTTCTCCTTCATAGTTCAAGGATCCATCAATAGATTCTCTTTGATTGGAACAACCCCCATTAGCAAGGATTGTGTTATTGTCTTCACTTTCCTCATTATATTATTCTCTGCAATCACATTTAGGTAATTGATGCTCCACTTCATGATTCTATTTTTCTTCCTTTAATGGTGTATCTAAGCTCTTTTAAGAAGTAGGTTGTTTTTTTCTCATTTCATGGTCCTCCAAACTTGTGGATTGTTGATTGTCCCTTAATGAATTCAAATTTTAAGTATTGTTCCTATATCCATTAAACAAGTCATAAAATTCTTCAAAATCAATGGTATTATGTGTCTCTCCATGATGCAAACTTCTATTACCTCTTGCTGCCATCTTACCCCTAAGTTGCCTAGCCATCAATTCGAATACTTGCGTAATCTGCTTGGTTGTGTCATCAAAACATGACTTAAGACATTTATTAAATTCATATATATATAATACATAACTTCAATAGGTTCCAATACCATGCTCTGATACCACTTTAATGTCCCTTTTTAATAATTTTATTAAAATGACCAATTTTTCATTTTTTTCCTATTTCGACCTTTGACTAGTTTTGCTGTCTAGATCTCCATTGACCCAAATGCTCCCAAATATTTTAAGAAAGTATATTACTGATATTAATACTTGAATATGATGTTCATGGATTATTTATGACCCTCCAAATAATTTTCCAAACTTGTTTCATATTCTGTCCAAGGTAGGAGTTTTCACTAGCAAATTGGGGTTCCAATTCTCCCTCGGTAAATGCTGAAAATGACTTCTCAAATGCTCTCAAACCAACTTGAATTTCTGAAAAGAGGAAAATGATATTTAAGGGACATTTTTAAAGTCTCATATGCATCATTATTTAATTTATATAGGATTTTATGACCCTCTCCCGAATAGCTACAAAATCACTAATTTGACTCTTGGGGAAATGGCATCAAATCTTTTCCAAATGCAATAAAACCGAGTAAGATGAATTCAAATACTTAAGTTGTGAAAATGAAACTTACAATACTCATAAATAAAATCCATCTCATCATAAATATATTAGAGATACATTCTCCCATTCGAAATAATCAACATTACCATGGCATACAACAATATAGTGGGGAAATGGTCATTATTTGCTCATTAATATTCACTTTTACATACAAACCTTTGGTATTTATACCTGATAATTTATAAGGATGAATAAAATATCATATTAAACTTATTACAATTATAAATGTACCATGATAAGCTCAAAATCATTAGAATTTAATGGCATACATCAATATATTGGGGAAATGGTCATTGTTTGCTCATTACTAATCACGTTTACATTCAATAATTTGGTACTTCAACCTGAGACTTTTTGAATATGGAAAATAGAAAATATTACACTTATTACAATTAAAAATTGATTAGGATAAGCTCTCCCAAAGAGTACAATAGCTCAGCCAAAGCGCAATCCCTCCATGAGTAAGAATATGCAGTAACAAGTAGAAATGGTTGAGAGAAAGTGCTACAATAGAAGAAAACAAAAGCCTCCATGTAGCTTACACCTGAAAATACAAAATCCATTAAATATCCATGAAATACCTAACTGACCTCTCCAAAAACCAACTTGGATGGGAATCTTTCACCCTCGAAATTGGCTAAGGAAAGAAACTAGTCATCCACTAGCTTTCTCAATTCACAAATGAAAATTTCTCAAATGATCAAAAGTTCCTCTCTTGGTTGATACGTATATTTTATAAACATCCTTAGAATTCTAAGGTTACTAATCCATCCACAAACTAAATCCAATTCAAATTAGGGTGTGGGCTCAATATTTTTCATGTGTCCTCCCTTTCCTAGCCTTATGTCCTCCCCCAATTCGAGTAGGAACCCGTTGAGCCTCCCCAAATCACATGAACGCCCTATTGGATGATCTATTTTTACCTGATATGTCTGATATGTCAAACGTCAGCCTTAATATCTGATTTGTGTCATAGGTGTCATAGCATCTTCATCATTGTTGTCATTGAGCTAGAGAATCTAGTCCAAGTGTCTCACTGGCTCCAAAATGCCTCTTCCTCTTCCACTCCAATTCAACCTTAATTTATTCATGCCAAGTATATTGACCTTCCAACTCATCCCCAGACCCTTGGTCTTCTTATGGATTCAAAATGACAAGAGGAGGATACCATGTGGAATAAAAAAGCTAGCTTGCATGGGTCCCACATCCTCCATGTTTCTTCATGATCAATTGCAACTTTGATTTTCCCTTGTATTTATTTATTTAGCTCCTTTATTGAATATTTATTCCATTCTAATGTTCAAACATCATTTATTTTCCCCCTTATTCCAAATCCAAAAGCTTCCACCCCCAATTAATTTTCCTCCTTGGCAATTATTTGACCCTTAGCATCAATTTGACAAACTCTCATGAATATGGAAAATTTGATTAGGCCATTGTGACCCAATGCCAAATTTGGGACATGACAGTTCTTGGAATTTTGTAGGACTCCCATTTGTACCAACTTATCTCAATCTTGTATTAAAGACTCGGCAAAGACATACAGTGAAGGAATCTTCCAATTAGGGATGAAAGCTCTTCCGGAATGGAAGGTAGAGATGAAGAAAGAGTACTCAGAACCAAATTTGTTGATAACATAGAGCACAATATTCTCATCCATCCTCTCTATTCCACATTGTCTACACTAAAGTGCTAGAGACTTGAATTTTGTGAAAAACTACTGGATAGTTTTGAAACTGCTAGGATGCAAGGAAATTAGCTCATTCTCTAATATGTGCCCTCGAATCTCATCTTGTTTTCCAAACATGAATTCGATATTCTCCAAAGATTCTTTAGCATTCTTTAATCCCTCAAGGTGAAAGAGGAGATCCCTTGATATGTGAGTGTAAAGGAAGCCAAATGCTCCATTTAACCTATTCAATAACTTATTTTTCCTAGTAGAATGTCGAGGTTCTATCTCTCTGGCCATAGTCATCCTAAATAGGCCAAGCTTGTGCAAGGAGACCTGCATATATTCCCTCCTATCAACATAGTTCAAGGGTGTAAGGATTTGTGGTACACGAGCAGTAGAATCCATCAATTCTCCTTTCGAACAGTCAAGTATTCAATGAGGCTACGTAGTAACTGTGAGGAACAATGCCTAAAATAAAAAAACAATTCACAATCATGTTAGAATCAAGCCTTGAATCTCAACACATACACTTTCTTAGGGCCCGTCACGCCTCTAGAGACTTCTCTGAACGAGTCTAGAGTTAGCAATGCACACTTTGTAGGACTTCTGTGGAAACCTAGTTTCTTCAAGTGTAGAATGGAGATTAGACAGATTTGATGTGTGCCTGAATAGGCTCTGATACTGCGTTTGAATTATTGTTCCATTGATCTACAGAAAATTAGTGCAATTGAATTGTATTATTGTGAAGTGGAATGGAATGAAAAATACACACTGAACAAGAAACATTTCACAGGAAACTGATCAGAATTCCTCAATAAAATTACAGTATTGTTTTCCTTAAGCCCCGCACTATACAACAGTGTTACATAATGGAAAATTCGAATCATGTGGATAAGATTGGAATCTACCAACTCAATCCTGACTTAATGGCTAACTAGAAGTGTATAAATCACTATCAGAGCTAACTAGTCTGACTCCAAATGTCTAATTCAGTCTCTCAATTAGTTAAACTAGTTAAATTGATGAGGTAGGTGAGAATAGGTGCCTAACCCCATGTAGCCATGAAAGAATGGTCCTAACTAAACTGGAGGACATCTAACAAAATGTAACTGGAGCATAACTTAGCTTAAGTAGCTACCAACTACCAACAACTGAAGGAGGTTGGTGGTAGCACTCGTAGTGGCTACTAAATTGTAGGGATTGGTCTCAGAGGCACATAAACTGATGCATGTACATGCAGTTAGTTGCAATTAACCTCTATATGTTTTCCCCACACTTTAGTGGTAGGTATTGGTGGCACCAATAGCCGAAGTGCACCCAATGGTACTAGTGGAACCAATATCAAGTAATGACTCCTAAGTTAGGAAAATATAATCTAATAAACAAAGTATGGACAAGGGAGGATTATAAATCTGAACAGTTACTCTACCACCCCCTTAGAGGCATCAAGCTCCTGCAAGATTAAATATTGCATATATTAAGAATCTTTTAATATGTGTATGAAAAAATTAAATTGAACAATAATATATTTTTTACAATGTCCTTACATGACCACCAGTCATCGTAGAGGTACCATGTGTTGGTCCACGACCATAACAAGATTGAGCACACATTGTGCGCACGTGTAGCTGGATTTGGGGCAGATGGAATTTTGGCCTATCCCAACCAATAGATGGTCCTCTACCACTGGAATTTATTGGTTTTACCCCGTAAAAGGAAGAGGGCCTTGCTTGGTTAATAGTTGTGGTGTGTCGAGAAATCAGCTCATCTAGCATAAGAAATTCCTCCTGTGTCTGGGTAATCATATCATGTGCAGGAGGTATTTCTGGACTTGGTAGATGGACACAAGGTGGAGGTATCTGTCTATTGGAATCTTTATGCCTAGAATTGGGTCAGTCTTGAGAACCCCCCTACCAGCGCCCTAGAACCCCATCATGTCAAAATAGTTGACATGCTTTCCAATCACAAACTCTAGAAAACATTTCAGGAGGAAGCACAATGATATTTCCCTATTGTTATGTAGGGTAATATCAAAAACCATGTACGATCCATCCAATGGTCTCTAATTGGTTGACAAATGCACCACACAGTGGAAATATGTGGTATGTTACTCTCTAGAATTTCATCCATCTCAAGAACTCCAAATAGTGTATATATATACTCTTTTGTTATTTTGAGCTTCTTAATCTCACTGTAGCTCAATCCATCAACATATTCTTGACTTTTTGTCTCCATGTAAGATGTTATGCTATACAAAGAATCATTTCATTTGCTGATGGTATGCACTATGGTCAGCGATGATGCTGACAAGGAGTGGTGGAGTTCACCTCCACCCCTCCAAGTAGAACCAATCTCTCTCAAATGACCAATAACTCTCAAAATCTCTGCATTGTGGTCCATAGTAGCCATTGCAATCATAAATACAAATAAAATATCATTAGAAAAATAAACACATGGTATAGTGACATCTCTAAGCAATGATAAAACTAATGTACAAAAAATAACAATATAAACTATTTATAATTTAAATTTTAGAATTGATCTTGAATTTTACACTAAAGAATTAACATTTAACATTTTTCATCTTAAATTTATGTCATAAATTTGTATTAATTCCATTTTCCAGATGCATACATAAAATTTCATATGTGCATATGTTGATCGGGAAGCTCCTCTAGCTTATTTTAAGGCTTCGATTATGAAATTTCATTAAAATTGTGAAGTCTTGACTAATGACCTTGTAAGACCAACTCCGATATTGCGAGTAGAGTCAAGTGCTAGAGCCTAGAGGTGGTAGGTGTTCTTAATAAATAAAATCCCAATATAGGAAATTATTTTGATAGATATGTAATTATTTTTTGTAGCGTGAGTTTTTTTGGACTCCATGGTCCATTTAGCATCTTTGTTTATATGTAATTTGGGCCATGTATGAATTCCGCTTTATGTTATTTTAGTTGTATGCACTCTTTCTATATACCCATGAGAGACTTTGCATATTTGTGTATAGTGGGTTTTATGGTTTCAAGGTTTCCACTCGATTCTATCATATATGATAATATGTGATTGGCATGTAATCAAATACATCAACCTCCCTATGTATCTTGATGTTCATAAAACCTACTGTTGAACTTTGTTGTCTTGACCTTAACCAAAATGTACCCTTCAATCAAGGGGGAATATTTTTTGAGCATGATAATCTTCTATACCTTATTTTAACACTTGAATTAGGAAGTTTCATCTAAACTATAAGGTGTTTATTAGTGTTCTTGGATGACCAACTTCGATATTTCGGATAGAGGCAAGGGATTTACCATGTTTGTTTATGTATTTTAGGGAAGATATGAATTCTACTTGATTTTTTTTTAGTTGTATACAACCTATCAATATACTTGACAACCTTTGCATATTTGTGAATTTTGGTTTGGATTCACAAGGATGCTTGTAAATATACATATGCAAATAGTGAAATTGATTTGTTTTTTATGAGTAAATTGGGGTTTTGGTTTCCATTGGGCATGTAAATTTCTTATGCAAACTTGTAAAATACTTGAGAAACTTTGCATATTTGTGAATTTTAGCATGGATTCACAAGGATTCTTGTGAATATGCATGTCCAAATAGAAAAATTGATTTCTTTTTTATCAGTAAATTGGGGTTTTGGATTCCATTGGGGATGTAAATTTATTATGCAACCTTGCAATATACTTGAGAAACTTTGCATATTTGTGAATTTTGGTTTCGATTCCCAAGGATACTTGTGAATATACATATGAAAATAGTCAAAATGATTTGTTTTTTATGAGTAAATTGGGGTTTTTCTTTCCATTGGGCATGTAAATTTCTTTATGCACTACAACAAAAACTGGATTTAGCATCTCTTTTTGCATCCTTTTTTGCATCTAGACCATCTTTCAGTGTATTTTTCTTCAGTTTTTGGACAAAATGGTGCAATTTCATGGGTTGGTGCTATTTTGGGCATTTTTTGCATCCTTTTTCTAAACCTGGTGCAAATTGCGGCGTAATTTGCACCGGGTTTTGCACCTAGGTATGCTCCAGGTTTTGCAACAGGTTTTGAGCCTAGTTTTGAACCTAATTTTGCGCCTAGTTTGTACATCTGCTCTTGTTGCACCCCTTTTTACGCCCATGTTTGCCTCCACTTTTACGCCCTTGTTTTCATCCACTTTTGCATCCTTTTTTACACCCACTTTTGCATCCACTTCTGCTTCTTTTTTTGCATCCCTTCATGCGCTAATTTTTGCATCAAAGTTTACATCATGTTTTGAGTCTAGTTTTGCATCTCATTTTGTTTCAGCCATTTTTGCATCCATTTTTTCGTCCACTTTTGCACCCACATTTTCATCCCTTTTTGCATCCCATTTTTCGTCCATGTTTACGTCTTTTTTTGAATCTACTATTGCATCCACTTTTGTCGCGTCCCAATTCACACCCATTTTTGTACTTACCTTTACACCCACTTTTGCTCCAACTTTTGCATCCATGTTTGCATCCAATTTTGCATCAGTTATTGCATCCCTTTATGCATCCATTTTTGCATCCACTTTTGCATTAGGTTTTGCGTTGGGTGTTACAACTACTTTTGCATCTACTTTTGTTGCGTTCACTTTCGCATCTAATTTTGTATCCAATTTTACATCCATGGTTGTATCCACTTTTGTGCCACTAAGTTTCATCATGTTTTGCTTCCATGATTGCATCCACTTTTGCATCACCTTTTGCATCCATTTTTGGTGCACCCCATTATGCGCCCACTTTTGCGCCTACTTTTGTTGCATCTATGTTTGCATCCTTTTTCGCATCCATGTTTTTATCCAGTTTTGCATCCAGTTTTACACCTAGATGTTGAAGATGAAAATGAGGATAATGATTATGATATTGAGGATTGTTATGAAGATGATGATCTATTGTTGTTGATAATGAGGAGAACAATGACAATGATGATGATGATGACGATTATGATGATGAGGAGGAGAAGGAGGATAATGGCAATCACAACATTGGTGATGATTATGATGGCAATGAAATGAATGATGATGATGGTGATGATGACAATGAGAATGATGATGTTGATCATCTTAAAAAATAAGTTGTTATTTGTCATGCATAAATCACGTGTTTCCTCCATGACCCTTTTCCACTAATCACATATTTTGGGTAGATGCTATTTCTTATGCCAAAGGTAATGATGAATAATTGATGAAAATGCCAATAATCATGATGATGATGATGTCAAGGACAATGGCGATGATGATGACATGGATGATGATTATGCCGATGATGATGACTATTGTGATAATCACGATGACAATGATTGTGATGATGATGATGATGATGATCATCATCATTTCCATCATCGTCCTCATCAAAACCATCATCATAGTCATTGTCATCTAGTTCATTATCGTCGTCATTTAAAGCATATGGGATATGTTTACCATTTAAAGCATGCATAACAAGTGGGATTATTCTAAAACACCCCACGAAAGTACAAAATTCAAACCACAAGGGAAACATGATATTGAAATTGTTCCCATTTTTATTTCTACTAACAAAACATGCTTCATTTTAGGGAATTATGTTAAAATCCATACATTCATAGTCCATGCATACTAGTAATAAATGTAAATATAATACTTAATATAATTTATAAAATAGGTAAATATTTTATAAACACCCTTATGATATATAAACTTCTTTCACCTTAATAATGGTAAAATATGTAAATATAATAATAATATATAATTAATATAAATATGTTACTATAGTTCATATGTTAAAAGATTTAATATAAATAAATATATATAGTTCATATGTTATGTGATTTAATATAATTAAATATATACACATATTATTTACTTATACATTATACAAATTAAAATATAGATTAAAACCTATGAAGTTTCATAGGGAGGCGAAGCAAAACATGAAGGATTTTCAAATATAGAGATCTATGTACAACTACCCATTTTCCAAAGGGGATTTTGCTAAATCAATCTATGGATTCGGGGTTATGAGTATCAATTTGGTCTGTTTGGTCCATCCCCAATTTGACCATGAGAGGATTTAATTTGGTCATGAGAAGATTTATTATTATTCTTCCCATGAGGACTTCTCAGGGCGCCTAGTTGGTAACACTGGTGTCTTGATTCTCGGGCCAGGTCATTCAAAGCCTGGGTTTTGGGGATGGATCAAAGAAAACTAGTGGCTCTATTGCTGTTGATGCCTCTACTATCTCTATCTTAGATGATGCTCTCTCATATACTATATAATATATACCTATGTTGGTGGTGCTACTGATGCTAGGTCACCAAAATTTAGATCGCTATATCGTGATTGGATTTTGTATTACTACAGATTGGCATTTACAGCTATGTTTTATGAGAGGGATTCACACAGATGGACTAATTAGGACTAGCCAGGATGAGACCCAGCCAGGAGACCTAATCTGAGTAGCCATACCTCAAACTCTATGAGTGTACATAAATTACGGGGACAAGGGGTCAAATCCATATGATCGTTGGATGCTCAGAACGAATCGGGTGAGCCTGCTCTGTTATAGGGACTAACGGATCAGGCACGCAACACTGCGAAGCTTTGGATTTATAATAAGCAACTCTCGAATTGCATATTACTCAATTACCAGTCATGATAATGCTTTCTCATGGAGCCTTTGGATGACGTCCCAGCTTCCAACTTCCACATTCCATTAAAGAAATCAATGCATTTTCCTTCAATAGGATCATTGAAGATGGAGAGAATTTTGGATTGAATCAAAATAATGAAGATGGAAAGAACTGGGTATTGAATCAACTCATGTGGATTTTTTATAATTTTATGTCAGGTAGCATGATTTCTAAGGACAAATGCAAAGGATTATCCATCGTTGTTGTATTTTTCTATTTCTCTGTTACACCCTGTGTAGAATCTTCTATGACCATATGTTGCTTATACGCCAAATGGAAATGTTATGTCCTAAGGCTATGTCTTTTGACCTTGGCATTGCTTAAGTTACAAAAAATATCCATGGTTAACCAAAATTCATAAAAGAGGTACTATATCTTTCTAACATGCCAATATTCCCTTTGTAGGGCTTTTTGGTGGCCTAAGGCCCCACACATAGTTCATGAGCCCTAAGGAAAAAATGTTTTGTCCCAATAACTCTTTTCACATCAAATCATGGCCTAGGGACTAAAATCCATACTTGGTGTGTCAAACCTCAAAATGGCCGAAATAAATTACTCATTGGCTAAATATTATCTATGTAGTATATAGGGCCTTTGAGGTGGTCTAGGGCATCACACATGACCCATCAGCCCCTTACCCTTAGACGTTATGTTTTGACTTGATAATATGGCCCAATCAATGATAATTATTCTTGGTCGCACAAAGCTTGAAATGACCATTTCTTGCTTGTAAGCCAAATATTTATCACATAGAGACACTAGTGGAAAATGATAGATTAGTGACCATGAGACCAAAAACTTTTGTCACCACAATTTTTTAAAGGGATGAATGACCAAAATTGATAATTGTAAGTGAGCTAACTAAAAACAACCAAGATAAATGACCACTTTTGGTCACAGGATAAAAAACAATGAAAAACAACCAAGATAAATGATCAAATTTGATCACGGAATATCTAGACTACAAATGACCATATTACAATTGGTCGTTTATTTGGTAATTTTTAGTTGTGTCACTCCGGCAATGAAAAAAATTACAAATTTGACAATGAATTTGTACATTTTACTAAATTCTAGCACTGCAGATGGATTGAATCCTTCTACAATATTAGAATTTAGTAAACTGTAGACCGTCCCATGTGTCACAACTTAGCCAGTAACACCAAATTAGCTATCGTCACGATGTTCTAGCACATGTCCCAATACTTCTAGACTAGATTATCATCATTGAGTTGGATCCTTCTCCCGTTCCTATTATTTTGATACATGTATTCTTGCTTGCATTTCCATTTAAATTGATTCGAGAAGGTGAATGACACAGTGATTTTAGGCTGTTGTAGATTATCCAACCTAAGGGTTCATTTAGTGGTCATATATGATCCTCCACCGAGATTTTGCAGTACATGCAGAATAAAAACAATATAGAATCCATAGGTTGTGCCTGTCCTCTACACCTGATAAGTGATTGAGTCCAGCTCCAAACACCTGCCTTTCTGATCAAGATCCCTCCCCTTTGCTCCCAAGCATCAAATACTAAGCAGTCGTGCGTATCCGTCTACCCATAGTAGTAAAATCCCAAATTAACACGAGAGCAAACATAAAGAAAGAAGTAAAGCTTGCATGAATTCCGACCACATTTCAACTTTTTCATTGTTTGTGTCTGGAGGCTATGGTTGAGGAAGACAGGTTGTTTCTCACATCTCCATACCCCCAACTCCCACCTTTATTTATGTGTTTTAAAACCGAAAATATGAGTTACTCTGGGTGGAACCAATCCGGTGGATAATTATAAAATAACTCATTCATATTATAAATCATTGGAAGTTCTATTTTTCCATGATTTCAGTGCATTTTTCTATGATTATGATGAGATTGTTTGCATTTATGTTTTTTTTTAAATAATTAATTTAGAAATTTGGTTTTAATTATTTTTATTTCAATTTTACAAATAAAAGTTAGACAAATAATTTATTAAAAAAACACTTAAACCTGCAAATTTCCCATGACTTACAAAAATGCAAATTTCCCATATCTTCACATAAAACATTTTGTTATTTCCCATGACTTAACAAAAATGAAAATTTCCCATAACTTTACATAAAACATTTCTTGAACAAAATGTTTTTCCAATTATCCTAAAAGTTAGAAATGCAAATTTCTGATAACTTCACATAAAACATTTCTTGAACAAATTTGTTTATCCTAAAAGTCTTTCATTTTTATAATTTCAAAAAAATATAATTTTATTAGAATATTAGTTGTTGAATATTTATGATCAAACGAAACTATTCTATGAAGGGTATAGCTAATATCGCTATGCTACCAAAAAAAACATAAACACAAATCACACAATGGAACCGCCCACCAACTTGGTGGATAATTGCCAAAATTTTCAATCTTGAGATCATCTTGCATCCGTATCTGGTATTATGGTGAAAGAGTAGGGGTACAGAGCATGGAAGCCTCTTTGGATCCATTAAGTGGGAGGACCTTCTCCATAAACATTTCGAATGATGGCGCTGTGGATTTGAGAGAGGCATCCAAGCAGAAGCTCGCGGTATTCATGGGAAGCTACACAGATGATGTTTTACCAGTGGGTTTATGATTTCATTCCTTGCTTGTACCATTTTTTTCTATTGCTATCAGTTTTCATGCTTGTGCAATGTGCAGGTTTAAGGCTTGGGTTAAATATATTAGCCACTTCTGGATATAGGAAATTGTCATTGAATTTGAATAAATGGGTTTATTTTTGGTTGGCTTTGATGCACTTTGAAGGTGAATTTGTTTTGTTTTATATTCTTCTCAAGATATTGCATGAAATTCTGAACACCACAAGAAATTTACCCCAGCATTGATCTTTAGGCATGAAAGGCACCACTGAAGGACCTATCCAAATAGAGAACCAACTAGAAATGCGAAAACAAGGCTATTGTATTAATCTGTCACAGTAATCTAGGGACTAAACACAAGTCTCATCAAATATTAATAACAATAAGTCATGAAAATGGTGTAACTATGCTACAAAATGAGTAGTCGCTCTGTATATTCACACAAAGAATGAGTAATACAATACAATGATCATGATACAAGCATGAATGACAAAGCAATTTAAATTCCCAAAGGAGGACATTCGAATTGAATGAGTGAGTCTAGCTTAACTGAATGGAAGCCACAATAAACACTCAAGTTAACCACTGATCAAAACCCTAATTGAATCAACTACGCCCTAACTGAAGTCAGAGTGCAATAAATGACTAAGCCTAACTGAAAGTAGGTCAGACACATGTCACAACAAGCCAACCATCAAGTGGTAGTGCATCAATGACTCCTAATGAACCCCGATGAGGTTAAATGAAGTGTAACTGAACATCAGAAGTGGTTGGAGGCACCTCTGTTGACTCTAGTTCATTAAATAATCAATTTAATGATGGAGGTTGTCGTCACTGCTTTGTTTAACTGATTGTAACCATTAGTTAGCAATATGGGGCATTAATAACACTCAGATCACCCCCGGAGTGCTCTAGTTAGCCTCCCCGAATGTAGGAGAAGGCTAAGTTAGCCTCCTTGACTGAAGGTAGGTGTGGGTGTGATCTAGATGATGTCATCTAGTGCTCCTATGATGTCAATTAAGTAAATAATACTTAGGATAGTGGTTTAACTAGGCCAAATTGACCAAAATGAGTGTGTAAGGTGGTAAATGTCTCCAACACCCCTCCTTAAGCTATACTCAAAAGGATTTAGAAAACATAAAATGCATAAAAATGCTATGACCTCGAAAACTAATGCCATAGTTCACGTTGTACAATGCTAAAACTGAAACAATGCTAAAAAACAAACTAAGTGAGGAAAAGAGGGAAAACCCAGTGGGAAACCCCCCGCCTCAAGCTAAACACTAAAAGTAGTCTCATCACCTTGATGGACTCACCCCCAATAGTGAATAGAGGTAAGTGAAATTCTTTTCTAAGAAATCTCTTCGTGAAGATGTCTGCAATCTGCTCATTAGTCAGGCAGTATTGCAGAATGATGGTCTTGTCATGCACTAGCTCCCTGATATAGTGCATGTGGATATCTAGATGCTTGGTCCTCTGCCTAGTAAATGGATCTGTGGATATCTTAATATCACTTTGACTGTCACAAAAGAGGACAGTGGACAAAGTACTACCAAGATCAAACTTTTAAAGAATGCCTTGCAACCAAACTTCTTGGATGCAAGCATTCACCACTCCTCGATACTCGACCTCTGCTAAAGATAATGCTATGGCAGCCTGATTTTTTCTATAACAGCAAATGGGGACACCACCAAACATGAATAAATATCTAGAAGTATAATTTCAATCAATAGAATCACTTTCCCAATCGCAATCTGTGTATCCAACTAGCTCTAGCTCGGAGTCTGCAGCATAGTGAATGTCGTAGGTCCTGGTTCCCTGAATATATTGGAGGATCCTCTTGGCTGCCTTCCAATGAAGATAATGAGGCTGCTGCATTTATATTGATATAGCATTCATAGCATAACATATATTAGGCCAATAATGTGTCAAGTACATCAAGCTACCAATCAGTTGTCGATAGATAGTGCAGTCCATGGGAGGTGTGTTTTTTCCTTCTTCAAGGATGATCCCTAAAAGGAAAGGGAATGGTGTAGGCCTAAATTCAGCCATGTTAAAATTGAATAATATGTCTGATATTTATTTGTACTGAGTTACCATCATCCCATCAAAATTTTGCTCAATTTCGAGCCCCAAAAATTGTTTTAGGAGCCCCAAATCACTCATTTCAAAGGCATTGTGGAGAGCAGTTTTGATGGCTAAAATGGAAGCAACGGTGCTACCTGTGATCAGTAAGTCATCAACATATAAAACAATAATAATCAAATGACCATAATACTTATTTATATACACATTTGGATCTGATCTACACCTTTGTAAGTTCTGCGAGAGAAGGAAGGCATCCATCTTGGAATACCACTCTCTTGGGGCTTGTTTTAACCAGTATAGTGACTTTTTTAGCTTGAAAACCAAAGATGGATCAGAGATGTAGCCCTCAGGATAATTCGATATATCTCCTCATGAATATATCCATGCAAAAAGGCTGACTTAACATCCATATGATGCACTTCCCAATGCTTAGATGCCGAAATTGCCAAAACTAGGCGGATGGAGTCCATTTTTGCAACCAGTGCAAAAGTCTCATGGTAGTCCACACCTTGGACCTGAGAGAAAAATTTTGCCACCAGCATTGCCTTATATTTGTAGTTTCTTCCATCAACATCAACCTTGGTCTGAAACACCCACTTGCATTGAACCAATTTCCTTCCTCGAGGAAGAGAAACTAGCTCCCAAGTAGTGTTTTCTGAAGAGAATTCATCTCTTCATCCATGGCAACTTGCCATCTCGGATCCTTCCGAGCAAGGTAGTAGGATTTTGGGTCTGAAATAATCATCAAATAAAAATTTTTGGACAGAAAATTATCAGGACAAGAGAGTGCAATACCTACTCTTTGGAAATCAGACCGGGTTCTCCTTGGATCATCCAGATTTTCAATGTTATCTCCTGCAGAGGAGAGAGTCTGTCGGGCCCATGTGGGAAGATGATTTTGTACTGCAGGTTCTGATTAAGCATATGATGTTTGATGTACAGTAATATCAAAAATTAGAGGATCCAAATCAGGGTCACCACCCCCAATTTCATCATCCAGATATTCAGTAGAATAGGAAGGAAATTCAGCAGTTTTCTCCTTCATTAGTTCCACCTCCTGAAGAGGCTCATCGAACTTGACACTTCTCTCGATGATGATCTGTTTTGTTTTGATATCCAACAGATTGAAACCTTTTGATTCACTAGGATACCCAATAAATAGACATTCTATGGTTTTCGGTTGCAAAGCCCTTCTTTTATCAAGTGGAATTCGGGCCCATGCAGTGGACCCAAACACCCGCAGGTTCGACACATTCAGATTGTGTTTGAAGTATGCTTCAAAAGAAGTCTTCCCTTTCACGGATGAGTGTGGAACTCTATTCTAAATTTATTCTACAGCATGCATGGCTTCAACCCACAAATTTGCAGCCAACTTCTTTGATTCCAACATACAGGTGGTCATCTCCTTGAGAGATCGATTCTTCCTTTCCGCTACACCATTGTGCTAGGGAGTGTAGGGAATTGAATGTTGGACCTGAATACCACATTGGGAGCATATGTACAGCAACTCATTACTAACATACTCACCACCATTATCAGATCTCAAGATCTTGATGTTAAGCCTAGAGGCATTCTCGATCAAGGCCTTCAGTTCACAGGATTTTTCACATACTTCAGACTTCTTTTTGAGAAAGAAGACCCATGTGTACCTTGAAAAATCATCAAGAAAAGTCAGAATATACCTTGATCCATTCATGGATGTGATAGGCATCAGACCACTGATATCATAATGTATCATCCCCAATATGCATCTAGCTCGGTTTGCCTTCCCCCGATCATACTTGTGCTCAGGGTGTTTTCCAACCACACAACCCTTGCAATTTCCAGTGGCTGCCTTGATGACCGAGAGGCATTCAACCATGGAGTTTTTCTATAATGCTACAAATATTTGAAATTTAGATGTCCAAACCTTTCATGCAATATCCTACTAACTTCATTTCCATGAGTTAGCAGTGCGGTGGGCTTTGCATCCGCCACAAAGTGGGAGAACTCATAGCCTTTTGCATGATGGTTTGCAAAGCCTTTAGCAATGAGTTTCCCGGATGGAAATTCCATTATATTAACATCATTCGGGCTGAAAGATACTCTATTAGGCACTCCTATATGTGTCATCTGAAAGACACTAAGGAGATTTGATGCCAGAGATGGTACATACAAAACATTTAAAAAATATCCATTCTCAAGATCAACCATACCTTGTCCTTCTTAAATGATGGTGGAGTCATCTCCCGTGTGGATGGGGATGGATTTTCTGGTCTCCAAGGATGAAACAGAGTCTCTTCCAGCCATCATGTGGTTCGAAGCTCTAGAATCAATCAAGAGTGTTGTGGACTTCGAAGTGCTTTCCATGAGGGCATGACCTTTTTCATGTTGTGGTTCTTGATCTTGCTGATCTCTCCTCTGAAATATTTCCAGAAGATTGATGTGATTTCTCTCAAGGAGAGAGCTAGCTTAATCAAGATTCTTCTTCATGCATGCATGTTCAGGGTGGAACCGCTTCCCGCAGTATGAACACTTGACTTTTTCCTTTCCATGATGCCCTTTTCCTTTGTTCTTGTTTGAGCCAGAAGACTCATCATGCTGTTGGTTTTCAACTTTAGGCTTAGGAGCTTCGAATTTAGCTTTTGGGTTCTTCTGCTACTTTCCTTTACCCTTCAGATCTTTGTGCCCCAAGACATGGAGGGCTTGATCACGGGAGGATCTGATGATCCCCATCTAGACAAGCTTATCATGTTCACTTGTTAGGGACTCAATGAAGGCATTGCATGTAGGCATCTTCCATCCAGGGGTTGTGATCTTCCCTGCACAGAATGTAGAGACAAAAACTAAATAATAAGCTCCAAGTTTGGAGAGTATGGCGAGGATGAGATAATCATCCTCCTTCTCCACTTTGCATTGCTTCAATAGTAAGACAATGTGCTCGAACTTTGTGAAAAATTCATTCAAGGTCTCGAAATTGGAAGGCTAGAGAGACATCAATTCATTTTCGAGCTGGTAAACTCTCAAATCATCTTGCTTTCCATACAAGGCTTCCAATTTGTCTCAAATTTCCTTTGGATTCTTCAATGCCGAAAGATGGAAAAGAAGATCCTGAGAAACAGAGAGGCACAAGAATCCAAATGCTTCATCCTTCTTGTTCAAGAATCTAGATTTGTCTATTGTAAAACCAGGATCTTCTTCAGTGTCCATGGTGACCCTATAGAGTCCTATGGAACGTAGTTGGATCTCCATGTCTCATTTCCATGAGTGGAAATTGAATGGAGTCAAAAGATCTACAGAAGAATCCATCTAAATCTGCTGGAGCAAATGCTTTC
Source organism: Pseudotsuga menziesii (assembly GCA_001517045.1). Lineage (NCBI taxonomy): Eukaryota > Viridiplantae > Streptophyta > Pinopsida > Pinales > Pinaceae > Pseudotsuga > Pseudotsuga menziesii. The sequence continues at coordinate 97,571 of LPNX010554220.1, forward strand.
ACCTATAAAAAACCTGAAAATCACAACAAAAGGGGCAATGTAAGGTTAGACAGCCTGCACATTTTAGGCTTTCATCACACCTACCATAGTCAATCAAGCAAGCTTAATCAACAAGTTCTTTACTTGGGGTATTAAGTGGTAAGCCTTGGCTTTTGATGCAGTGCTGGATTTTTGAGCTATTGCTCAATTTTCATGCAAGATCCATCAAAAAACTTGTTTTTGAGAGATCTGAGCTTTGTCCCACCATGAGCTCTGATACCATATTGATCTGTCATAGTAATCTAGGGACTAAACACAAGTCTCATCAAATATTAATAACAATAAGCCGTGAAAATGGTGTAATTGTGCTACAAAATGAGTAGTCGCTTTGTATATTCACACAAAGAATGAGTAATACAATACAATGATCATCCTGCAAGCATGAATGAAAAAGCAACTTGAATTCCCAAGGTGGTCATTCAAATTGAATGAGCGAGTCTAGCTTAACTGAATGTAAGCCACAGTCAACACTCAAGTTAACCACTGGTCAAAACCCTAATTGACTCAACTAAGCCCTAACTGAAGTTGGAGTGCAATAAATGACTAAGTCTAACTGAAACTAGGTTAGACTCATGTCACAGCAAGCCAACCATCAAGTGGTAGAGCATCAGTGACTCCTAATGAACCCCGATGAGGTTAACTGAAGTGTAACTGAACATCAGAAGTGGTTGGAGGCGCTTCTGTTGACTCCAGTTCATTAAATAATCAATAAATAATAAATTTAATGACGAAGGGTGCATTCAATGCTCTGTTTAACTGATTGTAGCCATCAGTTAGCAATATGGGGCATTAATGACACTGATATCACCCCTGGAGTGCTCCAGTTAGCCTCCCCAAATGTAGGATAAGGCTAAGTTAGCCTCCTTGACTGAAGGTAGGCATGGGTGTGATCTAGATGATGTCATCTAGTGCTCCTATGATGTCAATTAAGTTAATAATACTTAGGATAGTGGTTTAACTAGGACAAATTGACCAAAATGAGTGTGTAAGGTGTTAAATGTCTCCAACACATTGTTCTCAAGTACCATGTATTGCATTCCTATTATCCTCTTAGATCTTTGGATTCCATAGTGAATGCAGTTCAACCTACATTGGCCATAGAAGCCATGGGGGCTGGGACTTATACCCTCAACATCACAAGAGTCAATGGTTCAGTAGCAGTGGGTACAGGTATTGTTCAATATTCTATAATGCAGACAATTTTTTATTAGAAACCCCTTGCAATATTTGCAGTGCCCAAGGTTCTCCTTCCTCATGAAATGTTTGGAAAAGAGTCTCCTGTTCAATCCCCTAACAAGTCTCCTCTCCTTACACATTGATGATTTGACTTTGAAGGGTGCTCAAGAATGCTGACACTTGGATTGCATATATGAATGGAATCCAGGGTAGATGTACCTAAGTTCCATATAAAGCTCTATCCTTGTATCTTGTCCTTTATATCTTTGTTATTGCAATGATGTTATTTCTTCCAATGGACTGAAGTTCCATATGCAATGGCATGATGTGCAGTGTATTCCTTCTGACGCTTGGAGATGTCATGATTGGGAGGAAGAGCCTGCCTCCTTTTTAAATCTTCTTAACATAGAAATAAACCTTCTCTTATTCTATAGACTTCTTAGCTAGATTATTCTCTCTTGAGTTAAACTTCCTTTGGATGTGTGTTATGTGAAGTTGATTGAAATGATAAATAATGCATTTAGATTTCTTAGTCAGGGACAATATTATTTTTCTAATAGGGTGCCATCCCTTTGTGGATTGAGGGAAGACTAGTTTGGATTCACCCTACACAGAGGTAGTGTTATATCCTCTTGCAATAGCAGTTTGTAGTATGTACTATGTAGAGCTAGAATTCAGACCTTGTAAAGGGAGATATATTGCATTCTTTCCCATATTTTTCTTGACAGTGCAAATAATAAAGCCATAAAACTCCTTTAGAACTAACATACCTAATATTTCCCTCCTTATTAATTATTGTGAATCGAACTTGCCGATGTGCCTATTTTCCCTTCCATTAGTCAGACTCAGATGGGATAGGTGTTCTGCACAGGATATGTGTCCCATGCGAGACTCATGGGAAGGACATGTCCCTACAAGTTAGATTTGCAAGATGGAAAAAATGTGCCCAATAGTGAAATAATGGGGAATTTTTACTCATTTCACTCATAAGTTTTCACAGAAACCCTAGAAGAGAAGGATATTGGAGAATAGAGAATGATATGGCATCTACAGCCTACCATTATATTGTTGTGTTTGTCATTTCACTAACATCAGTGTTCTTTTACAAATCAAAATTATGCCTCAATCATTAAGGGCTGCTACTCAAGCTCAAAGGAAGGGGAAGAATATCAATGGTAGTGGTCCTCTTCCTCCTCCCTGTCCAACCGATAGCGGTACTACTACTGTTACTGCTAGGGATTCATCTACTTCCCTATTTTCTATTTTCCCATGGCATTCTTGAATCTCATCTATCATTTTATCTATGTAATACTTTGATGACATAGAAGGGAAAACCTACAGTTTATGGTTACTTCTGAATCTATGTTTTACACTGTATTCTTGGCATTTGTGTTTCATCATTGATGAATGTCTATTTGGAATTTGTAACTATTCAAAAAATTCCCATCTTGATGTTTACATCATTATATTTTATTTCTGTAATTAAAAAAAAATTGTATATATCTATATTTTTTCTCATGGAATAAATCATGGGAGACCCTCCAAGTTATTCCCCTCGTTTCGTTGATGGTACCTGGGATAAACCATTGGGTGCAGTTTTGGAAACCAAACCAATTAGGGACATCAAGTGATGCCCTCAATGTTCACATAGATAGCTAGCCTGGGGACTTGACCCGTGACCTTCTACTCGTAGTTCACAAAAATCAACCACTTGAGCTATATATATATATATATATATATATATATCTTGTGACCCATTTTGGGGTTTTATGTGTCCTGTATGGGATACTTGAATCACTGTAGCACTGTGTCAGGTGAGTTAGATTTAGATAGAATGATTCCAACCTCTATCATAGCTGGATTCACTCTCAAATCCTCTTCAAAGTCATGATGTAAGGACCCATATGGATTGAGCGGGTATGCACGGCTCTCCCTGTGGATGTTTCCCATTGAATAATCCCTTTTACATGTAGCCTCTCCCTTGTGAGAATGACCAGTGGGGGATGAGAGGCCTATTGTGGTTCACAGATAGACAACAACAAGACAACATTGGTTTCCAAATGTGTGTCCTAATGTAGACACATTCCTGGGTGTATGTCAATTCATGATGACTGATATCTTGGATTGGTCAACCAACAATCCCTCCTTGCACATGATACGGCCCTATATAACACCAAACATGCTACAAAATATGTACTTCTTAATATGTAGCAACAATTAAAGTTTATATGTCATTGTCTTTGACTGAGAGTTTCCACAAGCAATTTAAATTTTACACTGGTCTCTTTTCTTTTGATTTTATCCTTTAGGAAATCTCAAAGAGATGGGACTTCTGGGTGTTGTCATAGATTGGAAGGGAGTCCTATTTTGAACCAACTAAATCTACCATACGGTCCATACCACTAGTCTTGGATAAAAAGTTCCAAAACAATTTCCATTGGGATTTATTTTGTTGAATCGGGGTACTTCAATTTTCATTTGCAAGTCATGAATCATATCTTTGTAGTTTACCTAGCTTTCAAATCCACTTTGTTGACATCCAAAATGGTCGTAACCATCTCAAATTGTTCAAGAAGAAAGAGAAGCAAGAAATGAAAAGATAAAATGAGGTTTCCTGCACTCTTACACATGATATGTCAACTAACTCTCACATTTCCTTTTTTGTTAGTCAAGACAGCATTGTGCCCAAGTGAATACTGTCTACAAATTATACTTTTAATTCAAACTTGTATGTTGTTTCTCTTTATGAATTTCTATGTTGTTTCTCTTTATGAATCTCTATGTTGTACCATGGTCTGCATAATGGACAATGTTTCTATTTTTTATAGAAACACTATAAAATGTGTGTGCATCTGGATTATGTACAATTCCAACTTGGTTAGCTTGGATTTTAACCAACTATGTTCTTCTTTCTATAAGTAAACATAATTAAGCAACTTGAAAATTTGATTTCTATAGAATTTAGTTTAGCATTTAGACCCTAGGATGACCTTAAAAACTTTTCCAATTTCCCTTGCTTATTCCTCTTTTCATGCTTTAATTCCAAATGCCATTTTTCCATTACATGGTTCAGTCTTTTATAAAATAAGTATGTTTTTGTGCTATGCATTAGCTTTCTTGCAAATACCACCAGGAATTACAGTTGGTCTCATTTCCCTACCTCGAACAAACCACTTAGACTCATTAACTCTCTCTCCTGCAAAAATGACTAGGAATTGCAATTGACCTAACATGCTTGCCTTGGAAAAATCACCTAGACTTATCAACTCTTTTGCATATAACAAGATAAGTGGATAACACAACAAAATGGCCAAATTGGCACAACAACATGTTCTCCAGGTGGTTTGAACCCAGGTCTCTGTAAAGAAAGTGCACTTGATTTAACACTTAATCAAACCCCGTAGTTGGTAAGTAAATAATAACTGTGTTGCCCATTATGGTTCATATATATTTAAAATGTTTGAGAAAATCTTAAAAACTCTGTTCATTTGTTGTTTCCTACTCTTTTGGATTTCTTTGATTTTTTTTACTAAAAGTGATAACTGGCAAGGGTAACAATGAACATTCAATATTAACTTATGTGAGGACTCAATGAGGAGTAAATATTGGCTACCTTTGCAGGTGTGAGAAGTCATAATTCAGGATGTGAAACAGGCAATGGTATCAAGGTAGAATGTACTATGTAGCATGTACAGAAGGCTATTTTTTTTACTTGACAAAACCTTTGGCCCAAATATTGGAACTTTTAAAATCATAAAAAATGAAGGATCTTGTGGTTGTTTTGTTACCTGAATCTATGAAGGACTAATCATTCTATATGTGTCATTTCTCTAATAATATTTCATAATAATTAGTCGACAATCTTGCATAGTTTTGGAATGTATTTTTGAATTCAAGTTACATAGTCGAGAGGTGGGAAGAATCTTATTTATTTGTCTTTCTAGAAGATTATGTTAGGTTCACTGTATATCAAAAAGACATCATTTATGTTGTCACATTTAAATTATAATAGGACAACTAAGGGTCAGTTGATATATTTGTGATGTTTTACTGCTATGCATCAAGGGAAACAAACTGGATGGAAATAGAAGAAAAGGAAAATAAATGTATGCAAGTTTCCTAGAATATGTGGAAGTAAAAACATACTGAGGAATGGTGCTGCAACTTAATATATATTAATTTGAATATTTTGGAAAATTGATGCAGATTCAATCTTTGAAAGAAGCATCATATTCTTCTGCCACTTTACAGGCATTAGTGGAATTTGACATTAGATATGGTTCCGTGAGGGGTGGTAGCTATTCCCATAACTTGCTTTTAGTGAAGCGAGGATTGGACATGGTCAAAATGTTATTTGAAAGACTACTTGTTACAGGGTATGCCTTCATATTCATTCTTATTTTGTCCATTTTTGTCCATTTAAATCGAACAGAGAACTATTTTCCAGGGTGTAACATACCATTCATTTAAATGCCAAACCTAATTAAAAATCAATGTAACTAGGATCCTCAATTTGTTGGAAACTTCGAACTTTCCCTTTACAACAAACATGATTGTAATAGAGTTACGATCCTTACAATTGAATTTATGCATATCTATAGACAGATGGAAATTATTTTCTTCTTTTTTTCCAAAGAAAAAAACTTATATTTTCTATTTCATGATGAAATCAAAATATACATTAGAGAGCCTGATAGCTTTGAGATGGAGATTATCTTCATTCAAAGGCTTTGGTGAATTATGATATCCTTCTACTATTGTTGATGGAAGGGAGGCTTGTCTTCATTTACCTACTTTGTTCTCCATTGTGGATCAACTGGAACATGACATGGAGTTATGGGCCTTCTTTTGAATTCATTACCCCTAGGCCACAAGAGAACTAAAACAAAGAAATACCACATCATTTGTCTGGTCGAGACTCCCAAGTATGCAAAAGACGTTCAAACTATGAGAGAAAATAGTTTTTTATACATGATAAATAGGGTAGAACTAGACGTTGGTGTAGCTTTGTAGTGCCATTTTCCTCCCCTTCTCCATTGATGATTTGACTTTGAAAGAGGCTCAAGCATGTTGACACTTATACATGACATGTGGGGTGGACTTAGAGGTTGATATAGATTTTGTAGTGATATTTTCCTCTCCTCACACATTCATGATTTTCCTTTGAAGGGGGCTCAAGAATGCTGACACTTGGATTGCATATATGAATGGAATCTAGGGTAGATATAACTAGGTTTTATCTAAAGCTCTGTCCCTGAATCTTTTCCTTTATGTATTTGGTATTGCAACCATGTTATTTCTTCCAATGGACTGAAGTTCCAGATGCAATGGCAAGTTTTCCAGTGTCTTCCTTCTGAGGCTTGGAGATGTCATAAATTTCAATCAGTTTGAATGCCTTATATTGAACAATCTACTTGTTGTCCTATTCATATATAACTGGAAAATGACTATTGAAGCCCTGGTTTTTTGGGCCATAAGGTATACTTATCTTTTGTATTGGATATGAAACCTTTGGTTTTACTATAGACATATAACTTTCACGTAACTTGCAATGTTTTTTCTTTATAGGATCGAGGGCCTTTAAATAGTGACCAATTGTTTACATGCCTTTGCCACATTACATAACTACCTATTTTTAGATGGAGATCCTAAATCCTAAATGGGGGTTACAAAATATTGCCGTGCACCTAAGCAGTGGTCACCTATAGGCAAGTGACAAACATGACACCAAAATACAAACACACATGCATACACACACTATAATGTCTACAAAACATTTTTAGCAAAATAGTTAAGTTCTAGTACTAAAGTGTTCATCATGGGGCATGGAGATGCATCCTCAGGGACACTCTTTCATCATTAAAGTACTTTTTGGCATGCACAGTAGTTCATTTTTGTTGGTGTAATATGTTGCACCCTTGATGCGCCTTGCTGGTCCAGTGAGGGTATCATCTAGCTTAAAAACACAAGGATTGCTTTCTGGAAAATGGCCATACAATCAATTTTCCTAGTGAAGAGATTGGAACAGGGACCAATAGGTGTCTCCCCCACTACGATCCAAGAGGATTACAATTGGCCTAAATTCATCAGGTCAACAAGCTACCTATTTTTATCAATACAATGGCCCTTAAAAATATGAATCAGTAATTACAACTATTTTTCATTTGGCTAAGTGCATACTCTTATGTCATAATCACCCAGGACTTGCACCTAGAATTTAACCTGACGAGTAGACTGATATTCCACTACTGAAATACAACAAAGTAGAAATGTCAAAAGCATCTGTTAATAGAAAAAAAATTGGAAGTGTTAGATGAGATACACAACTAAATTGAGAAACCATCAAATATCAATTGATGGCGCATCTCTGACTTCAAAATTCTAGATCATTTTGAAAAGATCTGAAATTGTATCAGTCAATTGACGTCTTGGAATCATTTCACTTCAACTTCACTTGACAAATCAGTGCATCCTACATAACTAGCAGTAATATTGGCAATGCTAAGAAACACCTTTAAAATACCTCTCTCTGCACTAGTTCTTTGGGAATATGAGACCATCCACAGAAGCCAATCAAAATGATCACAAATTCCTTTACAATGATGGCATATAAGGCTACAGCCTTAATATATTAAACAATATATCATGTATCTATGGTAGTAAGCATTCTACAAGAGAAGGGTAGCTGCACAGAAAATTGATTATAAAAAATTAGATAGATCCTGAAAAGTGCCTGGCTCTCACTGCAACTGTTCAGTTATGTAGAAAAGTGCCTTACCCGGACATGTTAGACATATGTTCATGGTGCTCCAGAAAGTACAGAACACACATATGATGCAAATAAGTTCCATGATATGACTCAAAAATATCATATATACTTGCGAAATTCTCCAAAGTAAGGTCTTAAATAGAAAACACAGATCTCAATACTGAGGCTGTCCATTATGATGTTTCTTTGGGTCCGAAAGACCAAAGTTTGACCAAATTTTGGTCTGAGTGGACGTTAACCATCATCAATTTTGTGATTTGTCATCACATCATTAGGATAGGTTTCAATAATGGATTTTCGGGTGTTTTCCCATCACATCATTAGGATAGGTTTCAATAATTGATTTTTAGGTGTTTTCCTCCATGGAAGCCTTCTACATAAAGGGGAATCATGTTTTAGCTTCATCTTGAAAATACTGCATAAATTGTTTTTTTAGCCAATGGTGGGATCGAAGAGCCTGAAACCCTACAGGAGTTCCCAGGAGAATTTGCCATCAAAATCTCTAGCTATCCACTATGCTCCCTTGAGTTCCATCATTATAGAGATATATTCAAGCCCGGTGCATACTAATTTGATCTTGGACATATCTATCCCCATACTGGATATGGTACAAAAACCAAAGACAATGGATTGTATACAATAAGGATAAAGATCCTATTGGACATGGTTTTTCATCGCTACTCTTTCCAATCGTTGTTGCCTTCATTTCCATGATACAAGTAACAAGAGATGTCTACTGGAAATAATTTAAAATCTATATTCAAGTCACGATAAAACATCCAAATAAAAGAAAAAAACTCTAGAATACAAGCCCGCTATATTTTCTCTTTACAATGAATTTCCTAAGCATCGAGTGCCTAAATTGAGCCTTGTACATAACATGGAATGTGATGATATCATGAATCAGTTCAATCAAACACAGAAAAACTTGTTGCAAAGTGTTCATTGTGCAAGCGAAACTTTCAATAAGAAAGGCTTGTTGCAAATCATTCCACCGGATCTTTAAATATATCGTGGGACTCATTCCATTAAAATCCCATCACTCTTTTTAGCTTTTGAGTTCCATATGAAGTTGTTGGGTTTGTTACATGCAGGATTTATACCTGCACAATCTGTTATAAATCATGTTGATAAAATGAGCTCTCGACATCCAAATTGTTTCGTATAAAAAGGTTACAAGCAATGGTGTTGGGAGTGTTCCTTTCAAACAGATTTTGACGATTTTAACATTACAATTAATTACAATTACCCCAAAGAGAGAAATCTCTCTTCTAGTATTTAAAATACTACTAGAGGGCTTGTAATTCCTCTACAAATTGGGTTAAATTTGATAAATGGATATTCTAGCTAATAAATAGCAAATAATTTTTTTCCTAGGAGATTTCTATAAAAGAATGCGTGACTGTGCTCGCATTGCATTTTGGGAACATTTTCTATGAGGGTTGGCACTTATGGGACATGAACATCCTTCCATGAGGGAAAGGTCCTCTTCACATGCCAATATATATGCTATCTCTAGATTATCTCAGAATGACTTGGAAGCAAGGTATTCAACAATTGACCAGGTCTGGTACAGTCGAGCCTGCTTGCCAATAAATTTTGTTGTTTTGGTGTCATAAAAAATCTGGCCACCGGTCATTCCAAATCCTCTTCTCTACAATTTATAGTGTTTTACTTGCTAGATCTCGCCTCCCCATTTTTATGCATGCAATAGTAAACTGCATCTAGAAATACAAGTTAGAACACCACACCTTCAACAGTAACGACTGCAGTAAATATGGATGAGTTGGTACCTACCAAAGAAGTGTTGGCCATGATCCTCCATTATTATACGACCAAGGCTTGCATGGCATAGTTTACAGCTATTAATACCACAAACTAGAAATCCTATGCTAAAAAGTGATTCAAGCATGTATTTTTTTCAAATTCTAATTCCATCCAGTTCTAGAATCGTTATGTATGCTTATATTGCATGCGTTAGTTCTGTTCCATATCAAGAAATAAAAAACAACGTAGGATAGATGATCACAGATGACAGCAATAAGATAGGTGAACACAATACTTTTTCAACATCATATTTCACAGCTATTAATGCCATGAATAGAAATCCTAAGCTGAAAAGTGATTCATGCATGTGTTTGTCTTTTCCTTTTCTACTTCTATCCATTTCTAGGATCATTATTTATGCTTATATTACATGCATTAGCTTTGTCCCATAGAAAGTAATAAAAAATAAAGCATGAAAAATGAAGCAAATGGAAACATTAGGATAGGTGAACATAATACTTTTTCAGCATCTTACAGTAGGTACATGCCAACATACAACACACAGAATGCAACTGCAAAAGCCCATCATGTCCTTCAACACTCATATATGACTTCAATATTAAAAGTGAACACGGAATGCAAACACAACCCTGAACATTAAATTTCTGTATGCTTCCCTTTTAAATCCCGATGTACAAAACCATGAATATTAACAATCAATATAAGCAAAAGGAGAGAGCAGTACATATTCTTTGGATCACTGCCAGTGATAATTCACCACTCTTCATATTCCAATGCAGGAAAGAAGATTTTCATAGGCATGCTTCCCACAATATCATCCCATTTGCTCTTAATTAGGTTCAATATAGCCTCAGCTTGTTCTGGAGTAGTTATAGATGTTACTATAGCCCAAAGATTCCCCAAGGAGAAAAACCTGAAATCCATGTGAGTAGGCTGAAGGTTCCCAATTAGGAATCCTCCTTGATCAGGCATCCAATTAACAAGCCATGATGGAATTTGCTCTGGATAAATATTGAACTTGTTGACAGCATCAGGGCTATATTCTTCTATCTTATATCTATAAATTTCATTGAGCTTTATAGTATCAATCCAATAATACTCTTTGATATGAAAACCCAGTGCACTTAGCCTCTTATTTATAGCCCTTAGTAACTTCTTTGATCCATCATCAACAATCATTATTTCTCGTGCACAACAAAGAGCAGAGTAGAATAAAGCCTGCAATGCAGCATTATGAAAATTAGTTTCATAATTTGTGATTTAGGAACACTAGACATTAATAGATTGGCAAACTAAATGCCACATATACAAGAGCAATAAATAAATCCTCAATTGTCAATACATTGCATACCTTCAAATAGGTGAAATGGATAATCAGACAAAGCATGAAGACTTTAAAGAAACTTAAACTAGGAAATGAATCATGAGAACTTCACAGTATCATTGTTGAATAGAACGTTAGTGTTGCTATTATGAGACTCTATGACAGTTATATGACAACTTCCCATATCTTGGAGGTTTTCTCACTTCATCAGGAGCACTAATTGGGTTAACTAGGGCTTCCCCTTATCCCTAAAATTATTTCAGATTTACATTGATGCAGTTTGGATTTAAACCGATGGACTAGAAAAAAGAGATACACCTCTAGAAAAAAGAGATACACCCATGCTAATGGTTTCTTTTTACACCATGTCCTAACTGGACTACTATTGTTTGCATATAATATGGTCCCTTTGGGGGAACCCTCTCTATTGGCCACGAGAACCTGGAATAAAAGAGTTTCCTGAGAGTGATGAATATTATTGTTGTGGCTGTGAAAGTGTCAGGTTCAATCCCTTTTAACCAGTTTGTCATCTTCTCCACCTTTTCAAGTGCCAGAAATTAAATTCTTCAACAAATTGAATTTCTCTTCAATCCTAGCTCTATTCCATACCCACAACACAAATTGCAATTGAAGGTACGGATGACTAGATTTTTTTGTGTAATTTCATGATAAATTTTCATTTTTTGCATGTTATCTTGGAATTTGATTAGCCTCTTCCCAGTTCCATTTTAATTCATTTGTATTTGTTGTATACATGATTTAGGTCTCCGTCCTGCAAGGTCGATCATTGATCATCCATTGTAGTTTGTGAAGTGGTTCTCAGTTTCCAGATTTCTTTGTGTAAAGCTGTGGGAATTCTATATTTTTTTTGTTTTGGTTGGAAGACTAACCCTAATTATCAAATATTTAGGCCTTATTGAAGAGTACTTGCTAGTATTTTTTGGTTGTATTAAATACCTCTTGGCATACAAAGTTCAAACTAACCAAGATCCTATTTACAACAAGTTTTACCTGGCATAAAAACTAACTAAGCTCTTGTTTACAACAAGTTTTACCAAGTAAGTAAACCTACTTGACCCACAAATCAAGACCCATTCACAACCTAGACTGCATTTTTACTGTATCCAGTCTCTGTGATCTCCATGCTCTTCTTCACTATTAGTGTCATTTTCTCTGTCTCCTTGTTTCTTCTATGTGAAACCTCCAAAACCCATTTCATGTACCATTCCCTTTTATTTTTGCATTTCTCATTTCTCATTTTTGGTAACATAGCATTACATTTGTAGGCATTGTTGTAGGAAAACCAAGGTGGATGTGCAATCTATTAGAATGGAAACTAATAGTTTCCATATGCAAGTGTTTATAATCTTTCTATTTGAAATGTGTTGGTTATGGATGAGAAAACATAATAGTATTAAAATGTATGTCAATAGGTATGATAGGAAAAACACATGACAAATTATACATAAAACAATAAAGGTGAAACAATATTTCAAGGACAATGACGAAATCTAATGTGTTAATATTGCTCATCTTCCCAATTCTTAAAGGGTTCCATCTCAATGGAAGAGAGGATGCCTTATAAGAAGGAGGTCGGTGGTTTGATTCCTCCATGCCCTAATGATATTGCAATCTACTTCTAAAGGTAAAAAATTTAGTAGTGCAAGATTGATGCAATATTAGACGCAACAATAAATGCAAAAGAGGATGTAAAAGTAGACGTCACACATAACACAAAATTAGATGCAAAATTGGACCTTATGTCAGATGCAAATGTGGACAAAAAAATGGATGTTACACTAATCGCAAAATTGGATGCAAAAAAAGACTCAACACTAGACACAATTAATGACTCAAAACTAGATGCAATACTAGGCCCAAAACTAGACACACCAGTAGATGCAAAAGTGGACTCCCAACTAGACGTAAAATTGGACATTAAATTAGGCACAAAATATGATGTATTGATGGACATAAAACCAGGTGTAACACCAGGTGCAAAACTGGAGGCAACACTTGGCGCAAACAAAAACCTAAAATGAGACACAATATTGGATGCAAGATGGGACGAAACATTGGATGTAAAACTAGACGTAATATTGAATGCAAGATGGGATGCAACATTGAACACAAAATTGGATGCAATATTGGATACAAAAATGGTTGCAAAACCAGTCACAACACTAGGCGCAACACTGGGTGCAACATTGGACTCAAACATAGATGCAAAAAAAGACATCAACCAGGATGCAACACTAGGTGCAAACCTAGATGCAAAATACGACGTAAAACGAGATGAAACATCAGGCACAAACATGGATACAAAAAAATATGTAAAACAAGATGCAAATTAGATGCAAAAGGGGATGCAATATTATAAGTAAAATTGGATGCAAAACTATATGCAAAACAAGACGCAATATTGGGCCCAAAATTGGATGCAAAGCTAGATGTAATGCTAGATGCAAAATTGGACACATAATTTGATGCAAAACATGGTGCAAGACTCAATGAAAAACTAGGAGAAAAATAAGATGCAAAACTAATTGTCAAACTAGGTGCAAACAAGGATGTAACAAAGGACGCAAAAAAAGATGCAAAATTGGGCGCAAATAAGAGCGTAACAAAAGATGCAAAAAATTGGGTGCAAAAATGGAGACAAAAATGGATGTTAAAAAGGACGGGAAAAAATATGCAATGGATGGATTTTCATGAAATTGTACAATAGCGCCAGGTTTACCGCTAGATTGTTCACCAAAATTGGGAAAAAATTACACTAAAATCCAGTGCTAAATCTAGTTTTTGTTGTAGTGATGGGAATATAAATTTAAAAAAAATTGGTTTCAATTGATATTAGGGCATATAAATTATTGAAAATAGGGAAATTAGCATGAGAGGATTTGGATTAAATACCTCAAAAGGAAGAAATTATCCCCAAGGTTGAGTTTTTTTACCTTTTATCACCCAAATCGCATTCACCCTTGCTCGTTTTGCTCATCCTGAACACGTTGTTGCGTGTAATTGTTGAGAAAATTCCGGGATCATTCCGTTTTAAGAATAAAATCAAGTTTTGCATAATGTGTGTGCATTTTTGTACACTATAATGCGTGCACGTTTTTGTACACTATACCGCATGCACTTTTTACTTCACTATCCTAATTTGCAAGCATGTTGGCAGTCTTGGGACTAGGCTTGGAAGGGTCGGCATTCCTTGGGATGATTTCTATTTTATGGATCTTGAAAGATTGGATTCAATCTACCATTGCATATAAAAGGTCCCTCAAATTTTTGCAGTCACCCATAACAACACTATATTATGTTTCTTATCAATTTTTATTACTGTTTTCAGTAATCAAGCCACCTCAAAACCCAAGAGCTACCAACTATAACTTTAAATTATCATGGGAAAGTGTTGTTTGAGGTAGTTGTTACCAATATGGAATGGGAGGCACATGGAATATGAAATCCCTATTTTTTTTATGAGTGTTTGACCCTTCATGTTCACAAGCAATAGTGCATGCAAGAGGTATCCACTCTAGCGAAGATCGTATTATATTGAGTTTGTATCTTTTATTGTCTAATTATTAGCAAATGATGTGCTTCTTTGTGGATTTTGTTTGTCACTTTAATATTGTGGTTTGATTTCCATATGTGAAATTCTATTGTGAAGAAGATAAATGTATGGCTATAACTTAAATAAAATTGCAACCTTGCAATATCTATAGTTTGTTGTTAAGAAGAATTCATGTCTATTTAAAAGGGTAATCGTACATATAATATGTAATTACAAATTTAGATGTTCATCATTATAGATAAATGTTATTATTCCTACTACACTACCATGTGTTCCCACAAGAGGTTCACTAGGTAGGAAATATTATAGCATGCGAGTTCATACTGGGTGATTTAATACTCTAGAAAAAATAAGCAATATATTGCCTACTATATAAGGTTCAAGGGGTTATTTTAATATATTAAAAATATATAGATGTGTTGAGGCCTAGAAATTCGCAGGCGGCAACAGTAAGGGATTCTCCCCAATCAAGGTTCCCAACTAGCCCATTGACTGTTTGGTATAGGGAATCCATCTGGTTTACGGTCTGGCCACCATAGGTCAAAGTAACAACAAGGGTTTACCGGTTGCAGTCCGGTCCACCGGAATTTGTATTTTTGACTTAATGTATGCAATGCCCATGCCTATCTTAACATGCAGGGTGATAAAGATGCAAGGAACAACACAATGTGCTGCGCAGGTTCTTACCTCTCGTCTTAGGTTCACCAACATCTAAACCACATATGTAACCATGCAGTAAAACAACTAACTATCTAAACACCTAACTATCTATCCCCGGGGAGCCAGAAGAATGATTATTTGTGAGTAATGTATTATTTCCATGTATAATAAACAAGTTATAGGTAGCTGATATTTATGTTTACAACACATGAACAATAAAATATTCTAACAACCAGATAGCCAATTGTTATATGAACCACATACATTACTCTAGGTGAATTTTCCACAAATTAAATCAGAAATCATTCGACAAGACATAGGTCATAAGGTTAGAACGATCTCACGATTCATGGACACAAGCTGAAAAATAAAGTAGTTCATCTTTCTGCCATCCATGTATAACATTTGGAAACTTCACATCTCTTTCTCCAACAGGCAAACCAAAATATTTTATTGCAAAAGGAAGTAGTTCTTCTTACAATATGTCCTCCAGTCTTACTGGGAAAAAGCCCCCCTTTTCCCATCTACCCTTCCTACTTTTATACAAAAAGAAAAAATGGTTGGGCTGCCCAAAGTGACCTTTGGGCTTCCCAACCCTTTTGTCTTCCCAACATTTCAATTTTTCCAAAAATCCTTTTACAATTTATTAAATTACAACAAAGTTGACCGGTCCTCTTGTGAGGAGGGTCCCACTTGGTTCTCCAAGAATTTTTTCCATGCTGCTGCTTCAGCAGTGAGACCTTCAAATGAGCTAGGCTCTAAAAACTGAATGTTTAGCTTGAACGTTTGTCAGCTTGGTTTTTTTATGGTCTCTACCCTGGCTGTGTTCAATCGCACCTGTTCTTCCAAGAGCTGCACACTAACGGCTATGTGGCCTATTTAATCTTCCATACTCCTCTATTACCTGCATAGCCTCTTCAGACATGCAGTTACATTCCTTTCGGAAGATAAGCGTGTGCAGAGGCATAATAAAATGCTCACAGATCTCTCCGTAATAACTATGGTATTGATGAGCCCCCAGTAGTTTGTAGGCTGCATATACGGGCATTCTTTCCCTATCCCAAACACATTTGAGCCCGCGGAAAGGCTGGTGGCATAATATGCAGTCTATCAGAATGGAACTCATGTAGAACTCAGATTTTTTCCGGGCTTCTCCTCCTCCCAGGGCTGTAGCTACACAAGAAGAGAGACTACTTGATACTAGGCTGGCCCAGTTGAAGATTGTTCCTTCTGTGGCCCCATGAAACATAAGAGGTATCCACTCCAATTTGAAGAGTCTACCATTGGCTCCTCCAAAGATCCGGTTTAGCATCAAGGCTATAAACCTGTAAGGAGCTCTTAAGCTCACTGTGTCATAGTCTTCCGTTGCTCTGTGTCTATAAAGCTTTCCTGGTAAGAGAATTATTCTCAGGGTTTCCACTAAATCCATCGTGAGGTTATCTAACCAATCGTTTGACAGGAAGACTTGGGGCTCTGGCAGGTGGTAAGCCAATGTCACATATCCAGGGCTAAATGCAGCATAGCCCTGACCTTCAACATTTCCCATCAGCATTGTGTTGTTATTTGTGTGTGGTAGAATCCATCTCATCACATTAGAGCAAGGGAACAGCTCTGGTCTGGTAGCCACCTTCATGATGGCGGATTTTTCAATGTTGGCGTAAATAGGTTCTTCCTCCAGACCCGTGTCTGGGACTTCCCTATGGGAAATCAGTCTGTATATATCACCCCATTTGTACTCAGGCTCAATACCAGAGATACATTGGGTATCCTCGTATATATACTCCTTCTATGGGACGACCTCTATGGCTGTTTGCTCTTCGACCGCAGGGGCCTTCTTTTTCTGCCTCTTGGACATTGTAAATTCTTCCTGCAATGTAAGACATTATGACATTTAAGCAATTTGAATTTGTGAACATTTTGCAGCAATATATCCTTTCTCAAGTGTATCATAATTGTGACCAGTCCATGAAATCAAATAATAACTCTCTCATACTGAACAGTCAAACTAGCATGCAGTACTGTGCAATGTGCCATTATCTTATGCATAGTATGGTAATGTTCAATGCAACAAATACATATATTGTTCAACCCTATAATGCCTTGAGACTATGGGTGCACTATCTTATGATCCGATCTATATGAGCAAGCCTATCAATCATACTTATGCCAGGATTAAACCTACACTATTATGTGACCTGCCACCTCCTCATGATAGCGATACATTGAAGCAAAACATTGTAAATTATATGCAGGTGCAGTATTCAATTATCATTCTATGCCTAGCAAACACAGAGAAGGATTAAAAGCATCAAGCTCATGCCAATCAACACTTTAGCCATAAAACCCAATCAGACACATCACAAAAGAAACACATGCGACTTGTAGCGGAGAAGTTACATTAATCTGACAGTACATTTCGCCCTCCCCAGGGAGGCGTAACCACTTTTCTGCATAGGGTATCCTCATCAAAACACAACCAACACGCTATCCTCAAGAAACGTAGCGTAATCAGCGACACACCCCCTCTACCCCACTAGGGTTTTAGGTGACCAAAAATCAAAAGGGTCGGGAAGGATGGCGTAAACAACACAGGCTAGGCTCGACTGTGAAAACTCTACAAAACTCTATTCCTCCCAGTCAACTGTAGGTCCGACCCTCTACCTCGTCGAGGCTGCAAAAACATGCCAACGGAATGGCTAGAGTCCACAGGCTGGGGATGCACTACGGAAATCAATAAACTACCAAACCCCCCATGGCAGCGCCCAAAATCCGACCACTCCTTGTCTATCATGGCCGTGCAGCAAGGCTTGGCGTAGACGGCATAACGACCGTCTGTGCCTAACCCCTTCAACCCTTGTGCACGTGAGGCAGTGACTAAAGGCAGAAAGAAAATGGCTTAAATGGTAAAAAACGCCCCCATTTACCCAAGGTTGAGATAAAACCCACTCGCACAAGCTTAAATCCTAGCTGGACAAGGGAAAAACGTCGGGGACCCCAAAATATGGGAGAAAACCAATAATCGTTCAAACGCGATGGGAAAAGACGGAATAAACGTACCTGGCAATCCGGCGAATGGCTAAGTCGATGGTGGTTGGGATACTTCTTCCACCTGGAAGCTGGTACAACGACAACTAGATCCTCTCTCCCTTCGAAACCCGACAGATCACGCTAAGCTCACCACGACAGTGCTCGATAATCAAAACAACAATACAAAAACCCATACCATCGCACCATGCCACACGTGCGAGCATTTAAATCGGGCGCGAAACGAAAATTGTGTCGGGCGACTAGAGCTTCAGTCCCTCCACAACGGCGGATGGTCCACAATACTAACTCACCCGCACAGCTAAAATAGAACGCACGAACTACAATTGGGCGTTGGCGGGTCCCTTGATCGGGTGACCAAGAATCCGAACTCCTCCACAACGGCGGGCCCTCCGACTCGAAGCCCAATCAACTCGACACCTTCCGCAACAGCGGATCCTCAGAGCATGATTCCTCCCGCAACGGAGGAGGAAACGATGGCCAAGCGTTCTGATACGAAGCTAAAACACACATCGGGGCGCAAAAGAAAAACTAAGTCCAAAGTGATCCGCAACGACGGACGCCCGAAAAGGAGATTTGTCTGCAGCATCGGATGAAGAAGACTTCAAACCCGTCTGATAAAGAATCAAAAACCAGCCGATGAAGAATCACAACTCGCACGCAACGGTCGACGCGAAAAAGACAATCAAGATCTGAAAATCACCCGCAACGGTGGGACAGTCAAACGAATTAACTCTCGATACAGGAAGGTTTTAAAAGATATGCAAAATGACAATGAACTCAATTAAAGATGGGATTCTTTTAAGCATTGAAATGAGAAAAAATCAATCGATTGACAACAACCCCAAGTGTTGGAAGACGCTTCAGCAAATCATAGACCAAAAATCAATAGGCTGAAATCAAGGAACAAAACGACTAATTCAAAGTAAAGAAGGGCCCCAAAATTTTAGAATTTTGGGAAAACTGTTGCAGCTGCAACAATTGGCGACTATTTGGTGAGCCCCAGATCTCTGAATTAACTCTCTCTCCCAGCTTAAGACCGTCTGAATAAAATTGAAATCTTCTAGATGTCTGTATTCCTAAGAAAGCCAAATTATGCATTAAAATTCATAGAAGAAGTCCATTTTCTCGAGAAAAGGTAACATCCGCAGTGTTTCAGGTCTGAATAACTCTCTTGAGGCCAAATGGATGAGGTTTATTTTTCCTGCCCTATGGTGGTTACAGTTTGGACACCACAGGATTGTGACAGATAGTGAACAGTATTACGCTTTTGTTCCTCATTCCCATGCCAGTTTGCACTTTTGTGCCTTTAGAACTTTAGTTTATTTGATATGAGTCCTCCTGCAGGCCTTTCTTACTGAATTTTAATTCAGGATCCTCTATCCCATAGTGTCCTTTTGTGTGAATGATATATTTCATACTTCAATTCACGGACGGAGAGGATCTTGTGGCCATTTAGTACTTGATGCTTTGAGATTAATGCTTTCTCGAGCTTTGTTCTGATATGTCTTGCTTCTCTTTTAGGAGTAGTGACTCTTAAGAGCTTTCAACCTTTTCTTAATTCATGGCATGGGATCATTTGTATATGATAAACTGTTTCACTCTGCTTCCTTTCCATGGGTCTTTTGCTGTGACTCCCTTGGGTATTAAAATGTGAAGTGGATGCAGCCCCCAAATAGTATTTCAAACCTTTTCACTTCTGATTTATTTACAGGGATCAAGTGAGACTTCGAATGAATACACTACCGGTTAGGAATACAATTACTAGAAGACATTCTATACTTTAAAGCACAGTCTTTTGCTCAGGACTTTAGTTGATACAGAACCCTGACATTCCCATTGCATCCAAAAGTTTTCCTCTTATTCAAAATCAAAAGGAAAACTAACAAAGCTATAAAGAAACAGTAGCAAAGCAAGTAATAAAAGAAGAACCATCAAAGCATTAAAGAAAGAAAACAACATCTAATATTAAGAAAACAAAAGAATTTATTTATGTACAACAGCAGACAAAAATCTAAAAAACACCTATTCCCCCAAAAATTTTACAACTAAAAGCTAAGGAATGAGCTGGGTTTCAGACATGAGTATTTTTAACCATGATCTAACTCCGTTGTTATTGAAATGGAACCCATAGCTAAGACCCTGCAATCATTTCTTTCAGCCTGAGTGAGTTGAAGGAGCTCAGGCTGGGCATCCATCATAGGACTGGCCTTTCTTGAAGTGTGATGTCTCAGCTTACACTCAGTTAGATGGTTTCCCAATACAGACTCAGCAGATTCATTTTCTTCTCCTAGCTTAGTGACATTGTGCTTCATATATGGCTCTCTCAAAATCTTAATCATGTTTGGGCTTCCCTTCTGAGGTAACCACAAGTGAGACCAGTTTGAAGCAAAGTACCCATTTAATCTTGCTGTCCAATCTCGATTCAGGATCATTCCATAACCATCAGGTATGTATGCTACTATTATGTCAATGTAATGACATGTCCTTTTACTTGCAGATAATCGAATCAGAACATCCTCCATTTCCCCTACTACTTTGACACTAGTTTTGTCAAGTTGAGTGACATCCCAAATAGTAGGTTTTAGCTGCCCATTAAGTTTTTTGCAGACTACTAGAGGCATAACATTCATGTATGATCCAGAGTCTACCAAACAATTATGGACCTTATGGTTTAAAATTTCAAGAGTCACAAGGAAAGGTGGAGCACTGGTTTTCTTAGTCTTGATCAACTCAATCTTTTCTTCCACAGGTTGGTTTGTTGTGGGCAACTCTTCTTTCAGTTTTCCAGCTTTTCTTTTCTCATCATCTTCCACCGGTTTGGAAAATTCAATGAGTGGCTTTGTCTCCTATTTGCCATGAATATATTTAGGTATGTCATCTTTAGCCTTCACATCATCCTGCCCCTTTACTTCCTCTTACAAATATGGAACCTTTGATATTATTACATTGTTCTCAATGGCCAGGTTTTCATTTGTTGTGGTTGTAGAAGTATATTTAGACTTGAGAACGTCTTCTTCTGTGTTAAATAGCGATATACCATTCCATGAAAACATATTATCATCGTTTGGTTTTACTATGGTCAGTTTCTCTTTTTCTTCCTCACCACCATCCCTAGTCAATTCTGGGTCCAACAACTTATTCATCACCAATGTCATTGAATGTAACCATTGAGGACACTTCTTCTCAGAATGATGTTGTTGATGAAAGGTACATAAACTATCTCCTCCTATTTCTGTTATGTTTATTGATGCCAAATTAGGAGGTGGGACTTGCCATCGGCTGTTATCTTCCCTATTTGGATAGTGTGGCTTATTGGTTTTCTGAATGTCCCTCTCCTTTTCCAGGTCTACAATTCTGTCAGACATTTTCTAAAGCACTCTCATCATCTCATGATACTTATGCGTTTGATCTTCTTTAGATTTAGATAGCAGTGAGCATATTCTTATAGTGGTATTCTCTTCAGGTGAGTTAGGATAGTCCTCTATACTCTTATTTTCAGCCTGTACCCTTTCAGCCTCTTGATAAGTCTCTACCAGCGTAGGATTGACTTTCATCTTGGAAAACATGGCTAGCTCAGGTCCTAAGGCTGAGGTATAATACTCAATTAAGACTTTATCTGAAGGTCTGTCTACAGCAGAATTTTTTTTTAAGTATAATGAAAATCTCTGAGTGAAACTATGGACCTTTTCATTCTTTTCTTTTCTTAACAAAACAAGACCTTTCATCAATGAGGCATGCGTCTTCTGAGCGGTATACTTACTCCTGAAAACCCTCTCAAAAGTGTCCCAATTAGGAATGGAGTTTGCAGGTAGTCCAAAGTACCGGGATGCCGCTGCTCCTTTCAGAGTATGAGGAAAAAGTCTACACACCACATCTTCATACTCTCCAGCCCTTAGCCCTTCTAATGCTAAGTAAAAGCTTTGAAGGTGATCATCTATAGCAATGCTGTCCGCAGGGTCAAACTTGGGCAAAATCTTGTCAAAGGCTTGAGGCAGGTTATGCAAAGGAGGAGTTAAGTTTAGAGGTGACCTAGCTCTCCATGTTGGAAAAGGGTTAGGTTGATTACCAGCCATGAGCAAAGGTAAGTGAGTAACACTAGGATAAACAGGGTTTCAAGGATAGAACCGAAAACTTCAAACCTGAGTTAGGTTAAAATTTAAAACATCTGCTGGTAGGATAGTCTCAGGAAATCAAATTACATGACCATCCTTTACTGGTGGCCCTCCTTCTAGCGCCAAAACTGTTGAGTCCTGGAAATTCGCAGGCAGCAATAGTAAGGGATTCTCCCCAATCAACGCTCCCAACTAGCTCGTTGATTGTTTGGTATAGGGAATCCATCTGGTTTACGGTCCAGCCACCGTAGGTCAAAGTAACAACAAGGGTTTACCGGTTGCATCCCGGTCCACCGGAATTTGTATTTTTGACTTAATGTATGCAATGCCCATGCCTATCTTAACATGCAGGGTGATAAAGATGCAAGGAACAACACAATGTGTTGCATAGGTTCTTACCTCTCGTCTTAGGTTCACCAACATCTAAACCACATATGTAACCATGCAGTAAAACAACTAACTATCTATCCCCGGGGAGCCAGAAGAATGATTATTTGTGAGTAATGTATTATTTCTATGTATAATAAACAAGTTACAGGTAGCTAATATTTATGTTTACAACACATGAACAAGAAAATATTCTAACAACCAGACAGCCAATTGTTATATGAACCACATACATTACTCTAGGTGAATTTTCCACAAATTAAATCTGAAATCATTCGACAAGACATAGGTCATAAGGTTAGAACGATCTCACGATTCATGGACACAAGCTGAAAAATAAAGTAGTTGATCTTTCTTCCATCCATGTATAACATTTGGAAACTTCACATCTCTTTCTCCAACAGGCAAACCAAAATCTTTTATTGCAAAAGGAAGTAGTTCTTCTTACAATATGTCCTCCAGTCTTACTGGGAAAAATCCCCCCTTTTCCCATCTACCCTTCCTACTTTTATACAAAAAGCAAAAATGGTTGGGCTGCCCAAAGTGACCTTTGGACTTCCCAACCCTTTTGTCTTCCCAATGTTTCAATTTTTCCAAAAATACTTTTACAATTTATTAAATTACAACAAAGTTGACCGGTCCTCTTGTGAGGAGGGTCCCGCTTGGTTCTCCAAGAATTTTTTCCATGCTGCTGCTTCAGCAGCGAGACCTTCAAACAAGCTAGGCTCTAAAAACTAAATGTTTAGCTCGAACTTGTCAGCTTGGTTTTTTTATGGTCTCTAGCCTGGCTGTGTTCAATCACACCTGTTCTTCCAAGAGCTACACACTAACGTCTGTGTGGCCTATTTCATCTTCCATACTCCTCTATTACCTGCATAGCCTCCTCAGACATGCGGTTACATTCCTTTTGGAAGATAAGCGTGTGCAGAGGCATAATAAAATGCTCACAGATCTCTCGGTAATAACTATGGTATTGATGAGGCCCCAGTAGTTTGTAGGCTGCATATACGGGCATTCTTTCCCTATCCCAAACACATTTGAGCCCGGGGAAAGGCTGGTGGAATAATATGCAGTCTATAAGAATGGAACTCATGAAGAACTCAGTTTTTTTCTGGGCTTCTCCTCCTCCCAGGGCTGTAGATACACAAGAAGAGAGACTAATTGATACTAGGCTGGCCCAGTTGAAGATTGTTCCTTCTGTGGCCACATGAAACATAAGAGGTATCCACTCCAATTTGAAGAGTCTACCATTGGCTCTTCCAAAGATCCGGTTTAACATCAAGGCTATAAACTTGTAAGAAGCTCTTAAGCTCGCTGTGTCATAGTCTTCTGTTGCTCTGTGTCTATAAAGCTTTCCTGGTAAGAGCATTCTTCTCAAGGTTTCCACTAAATCCATCGTGAGGTTATCTAACCAATCGTTTGACAGGAAGACTTGGGGCTCTGGAAGGTGGTAAGCCAATGCCACATATCCAGGGCTAAATGTAGAATAGCCCTTGCCTTCAACATTTCCCATCAGCATTGTGTTGTTATTTATGTGTGGTAGAATCCATCTCATCACATCAGAGCAAGGGAACAGCTCTGGTCTGGTAGCCACCTTCATGATGGAGGATTTTTCAATGTTGGCGTAAATAGGTTCTTCCTCAAGACCTGTGTCTGGGACTTCCCTACGGGAAATCAATCTATATATCTCACCCCATTTGTACTCAGGCTCAATACCAGAGATACATTGGGTATCCTCGTATATATACTCCTTCTGTGGGACGACCTCTATGGCTGTTTGCTCTTCCACCGCAGGGGCCTTCTTTTTCTGCCTCTTGGACATTGTACATTCTTCCTGTAATGTAAGACATTATGACATTTAAGCAATTTGAATTTGTGAAAATTTTGTAGCAATATATCCTTTCTCAAGTGTATCATAATTGTGACCAGTCCATGAAATCAAATCATAAGTCTCTCATACTGAACAGTCAAACTAGCATGCAGTACTGTGCAATGTGCCATTATCTTATGCATAGTATGGTAATGTTCAATGCAACAAATACATATATTGTTCAACCCTATAATGCCTTGAGACTATGGGTGCACTATCTTATGATCCGATCTATATGAGCAAGCCTATCAATCATACTTATTCCAGTATTAAACCTACACTATTATGTGACCTGCCACCTCCTCATGATAGTGATACATTGAAGCAAAACATTGTAAATTATATGCAGGTGCAGTATTCAATTATCATTCTATGCCTAGCAAACACAGAGAAGGATTAAAAGCATCAAGCTCATGCCAATCAACACTTTAGCCATAAAACCCAATCAGACACATCACAAAAGAAACGCATGCGACTTGTAGCGGAGAAGTTACATTAATCTGATAGTACATTTCACCCTCCCCAGGGAGGCGTAAACACTTTTCTGCACAGGGTATCGTCGTCAAAACACGACCAACACGCTATCCTCAACAAACGTAGCGTAATCAGCGACACACCCCCTCTACCCCACTAGGGTTTTAGGTGACCAAAAATCAAAAGGGTCAGGAAGGATGGCGCAAACAACACAGGGTAGGCTTGACTGCGAAAACCCTTCAAAACTCTATTCCTCCCAGTCAACTGTAGGTCCGACTCTCTGCCTCGTCGAGGCTGCGAAAACGCGCTAGTGGAACGGCTAGAGTCCACAGGTTGGGGATGCACTACGGAAATAAATAAACTACCAAACCCCCCACGGTAGCACCCAAAATCCGACCACTCCTTGTCTATCATGGCCGCGCAGCAAGGCTTGGTGCAGACGGGGTAATGACCGTCTGTGCCTAACCCCTTCAACCCTTATGCGCATGATGCAGTGACTAAAGGCGGAAAGAAAATGGCTTAAATGGTCAAAAACGCCCCCCTTTACCCAAGGTTGAGATAAAACCCACTCGCACAAGCTTAAATCCTAGCTGGACAAGGTAAAAACGTCGGGGACCCCAAAATATGGGAGAAAACCAATAACCGTTCAAACGCGATGGGAAAAGATGGAATAAACCTACCTGGCAATCCGGTGAACGGCTGAGTCGATGGTGGTTGGGATACTTCTTCCACCTAGAAGCTAGTACAACGACAGCTATATCCTCTCTCCCTTCGAAACCCGACAGCTCACGCTAAGCTCACCACGACAGTGCTCGATAATCAAAACAACAATACAAAAACCCATACCGTCGTACCGTATAAATATAAAAAATGCCACACATGCGAGCATTTAAATCGGGTGTGAAAAAAAAGTTGTGTCGGGCGACTAGAGCTTCAGTCCCTCCGCAACGGCGGATGGTCCACAATACTAACTCACCCGCACGGCTAAAATAGAACGCGCGAACTACAATCGGGCGCCGACGAGTCCCTTGATCGGGTGACCAAGAATCCGAACTGCTCCGCAACGGCGGGCCCTCCGACTCGGAGCCCAATCAACTCGACACCTTCCGTAATGGCGGATCCTCAGAGCATGATGTTGCCCGCAACAGAGGAGGAAACGATGGCCAAGCGTTCTGATACGAAGCTAAAACACACATCGGGGCGCAAAAGAAAAACTAAGTCCAAAGTGATCCGCAACGGCGGACTCCCGAAAAGGAGATTTGTTTGCGGCATCGGATGAAGAAGACTTCAAACCCGTCCGATAAAGAATCAAAAACCACTCGATGAAGAATCACAACTCGTGCGTAACGGTCGGAGAGAAAAGGAAAGCTTAAACCCGGAAAAGGCCCACAACGGTCGGCACAAAAAAGACAATCAAGATTTGAAAATCACCTGCAACGGCGGGACAGTCAAACGAATTAACTCCCGATACAGGAAGGTTTTAAAAGATATGCAAAACGACGATGAACTCAATTAAAGATGGGATTCTTTTAAGCATTGAAATGAGAAAAAATCAATCGATTGACAACAACCCCAAGTACTGGAAGACGCTTCAGCAAATCATAGACCAAAAATAAATAGGCTGAAATCAAGGAACAAAACGACGAATTCAAAGTAAAGGAGGGCCCCAGAATTTTAGAATTTTGGGAAAACTGTTGCAGCTGCAACAAGATGTTATGAGTCTTTATACTTAGGTATCTAAAGGATTGATCAGGGTATTAGGGGTTTAATTTGGTACTCTATGTCTAAATTTGGCGAGAATTTGTATGTCTCTAAAGTTATATTAGTGTTTGAAAAAGTATGATCTATGTGTGAAGATGGCATGAATCCAACTGTGTTTGGAATTAGAGTGGTGTTTCAAAATTATGATTTGTGAATGAATGTGGTCTGGAGTCAATTGGCATGAGTATGAAGTTGACCTATGTTCATGGGGTTGTTCCCCGTCTTTAAATATTTTATTTTACTAAGATTTCAAATTTCACCCATGTTATAAAAGTTGTTTCATGTAAACATATTAAGGGTAAAAATAAGAAGGTTTATTAACAATTTAATCAAAATAATGGATACCTAAGGATTTTCTTAATTATAAAGGTGTATTGGGTGGGGGTTTCAAAAAAATGACTTTTTGAAGTCATTCCTTAATATATAGTGAAACTAAAAGTATTATTTAATATCCTATGATGGCATGTGATATGTCATAAGTTCATAGGATGCTACGCCCAAGCTTGTGCCATCAGACAGTTTATTCTACAGTCATTAAGAAATCGTGCATGGCATTTATAGTCTTCCCCAATGTATATGAATGTACAAATATTATATATTTTATTTATCATTTAATATATGAAGTTGCATTATGGGAGTTTTGAGGCCTAAAATGGGCCTCATAAGTGAAATAATAAAATAAGATTTTAAAAAATAAACTAAAAGTTGTAAATTTTGGAGGGGAAAAAGAAAAACTACTTTTATATTATTGTATTTTTGGCATATATCCTTATCAGTTCAACCAAATTTCACATTTGGGACTCCTTGGATGCATAATTTAATTCTGCATCAAACCGATACTTTCTAGGTACCCATGGCACCCAAAAAATGAAATTTCAATAAAAAAAACGTAGTTTAAAGTATGTTTTAAAATGATTTTTTTTTATTTTTTGGTGTCGTGGGTACCTCAGAAGTATGTGCAGTGTGGGTATGGGTTGGGTGCGAAATTAAATTTTCCTCATCCAATGAGTCCCCAAACTCGAAATTTGGGTGAACCCATAAGGAGATATGTCAAAAATATGATAGGAAAAAATAGTTTTTCTTTTCCCCTCTTTTTTTAACAAATTTTACCCTTATGGTTGACATCATCATCTTGTATCCTATTGGTTCTTAAAAAGTGAATTTTAATGGTACAATTTTTGTTTTGAGGCCCATTTTTTACCTCAAAACTCCCCTAATATATTGTACATTACAAACTTTATTGAAAATAATGTTTTCACTATCCATTTGTTCGAGAGCTTGTTCTAGGATTTGATGTTTTTCTTTTATTGGGTACATACATATAGATGGTATCCTCCATTTATTGCTCTACCTACATAACACAACTCACAACTCATAAGTCATAGTAGGTTTCAAACCAAAAACAATTACAAATATTTATTAGGTTCAAATTTGGTTCTTTGATTTCCATCAATCTTAAGTGTGATGTACCTTCTCATTGGTATTTTTAAGTACTTAAAGATGAAATTTTACATAAAGATTAGCTATTGTGTTATAGTGTGCACCTAAGTGGACCCAATCGTTAAGAACATGTGTTACCTATGGAAAGGTTACAATTTCTATGTGGATAGAGATGCACATATTGAGCCGAAATCACTTCAATTTTTCCTCTTTCTTTTGTTTATTTCATAATTCTTTTATTTTTATGATAAAAATGTTTTCATTCTAAAATCTCATTTTCTTTCCATTAATTTACCTCGTTTTTTCTTTTCCCTATTCCCATTACATTTAATTTACTTTTTTTTCTTTTGGTATTCCTTTACAACTTTTAAAACCATAACTCATTTTAAGATTAAAGAAACCCACTTAATACTTTGTTGACTTTACCAAAATCATACTCAATGGAAACTAATAAAATTAATTTACAAGAAAATTAAAGACAAATCAGCATATGTCCATCATAAAGGGATGTAGAAAGGGTATAGAGGAATCAAATCTCTTGAGATGCAAACCTATTTTCAAAGTGTAAATGTTGAGGAAGCGTGTTTATTCATGTAATTTGTGTTATA
>LPNX010554220.1:126720-172442 GCA_001517045.1 Pseudotsuga menziesii
ATTTTCTTAAAAGGACAGGTGTCAACTTTAGGATAAGCACAGAAGGAGTTACATATATCCAATTTATCTAATTTGTGTTACATATGTGTGTGTGTGTGTGGTTGTAAATGTTTTAACTCTAATTTGAGAGAACACGCTATTATTATTTAAAAATGATACTTTCCATCTCTAAGATGAGCATTGAAGGAGTTACACATCTTCCTCTACTAAATAACCAGAGTAGTAATCTTCTATTCTCAACATATATTACTAGTATAAGTGAACGGTTACCATAAGCTTAATAACCATGACCTCATCTAAATAATAAAATCACAGAACAATATGTTTGTATAATTTTTAAATAGTAACCAAGTAGAGTCATTTACCCAAATAGCATTTCTTTCGAAACTCTGTATACGTGGAAAAATTAGATTCTCATAGAAGTAAGTTCAAAAGAAAATAACTAAACAGAGGCCTTATGACCCTTGATTCTAAGCCTATTTTGGAAAGGAAAAAAAATCAAATCCCAATGTTTACAGGTGGAATACAAACTGTAAACAGTAAGATAAACCTAGTCACTTTTAAAAGCTCTCTTCTACTACAATGTTGATTTCTTAGTGAGATGTTACTTTAATACTGATAAAGGATTTGAAAGACTCTTCAAACGTATTGTAAATTAATAACACAGCTCAGTAAAGAGTTTATACAAGGAAATATCATGGGCCTTTTTCCCCAAATCACATTCCTATATAAAATTAAACCAATAAGAATTTTCGACAGAAGCTTCCTATCATGAACCCTAGACTTCGACTGTAATTTTTGTGTCCTTTATGCCACTTAAAGCATAAATAATAAAAGATACTAGGAGGGGGTAAATGTTTAAATAGTCCGTGTAAAAAGGCTTAAAAGGAAAAACATTGGCATCATTTTAATAACAGCCTCGGTGGGTATATTATAGACCTAATATTCTTGTCTTTTATCAAAATAGGAAAAATGTTAACTTTTTCTTGAAACCAAATAAAATCGATAGTGAAATGTCCCATGGCTACAACACTGTGTACTGTAAAAACAATTTATATTATCTCCTTAGAAACCTATTTTAGATAACCCTGACGGATTGAATATATATATATATATATATATATATATATATCAAACTGGGTTTTAGAGAGGCTTCTACGCCCAATACAAAATAAACAAGATGAAGGCTCACTGACACATTCTCTTTACAAACATTGAAATTAAGTTAAACATTCAAATCCCTCATGGGTTAGACTTGCTCGAGGTCTGTAATTATATAAATACAATTCCAGAATCAAAATGAAAGAATTTAAACCCCTTGTCATTCAGAATAAATTTGCAAGACTCCACAGACACAAGTCTTACAGCTCTCGAATTTTTACACGGTGAATAGAAATATGACATAAACATAGATAACTTATCCAAACCCTTACGAGTCTTACTGTAGTAAACAAGTTTTAAAAACCATTAAAAGATTACAGAGTGGCATAGTCGTCCATAACTCCACAAGAGATGATTCACACCCTTTTAATAACACTATGTAAAATACCTAAGCAATGTATCATTCTTTTATCAAACTTAGAGTGGAGGAAAACCCAACGCCATGAAACATTCCACAAAAACCATTTTCTCACCAAGATCCACTTAATGGAGTGACAGAAGTCTTACTAGTTAAAGAAGATGACTTCGCACCCATAATTTCCCTCCACCTTGTTCCAGAGTCGTGCCTACAAACTGTACATTAACCTGGAAGTTAAACCATGAATGATTTAAGAAAGACTTGGTAATAAGAAAAATAATATTTTTAGAAATCAAGAACTGTTACGAACTAAGGTGCAAAGAAATGTTACCAGTATCATCAGAGCGAGGTTAGTGAGCCTTTTCAATAAGAAAGCCAAGCTTGAACAGGTAAATATGGTCAAGTCTATGGCTCCTCCATCTCTGTCAAATTCTCGAGAATTGCTTTTTCATATCCAATTCACCCAGGAGTCGAATCAAGAATGGGAAGAATGAAGAATTCCATACAGACAATCCTATCAATGGATTGGAACAACTGTCGAAGAGAATTTAAACCCTTAGGGTTTTACAACGCACACTTTTTCGATAGATGGAAGACATATGGAAATCACAAATATCGAATTTATAACAAATCTTTATAGTATACTTACACAATTTTTAAGTGGATATCGAATTTAAAGGTGACTGTGAACACATCGCATCAAATAAAACCCTTATCTATGACATGGTTGCCACTTTCGAGAATGGTGTACACTTTATAGTTTACATTCTAATTATTTGGCTCACATTGTATCTGCAATGATAAAGTTGGGCCCTTCGTATCCTTAGGGTAAAAATTTTACTTTTGATAAAAATAGATACCATATATTATGGCTTTTTGAACTTTGAAGAATAAGAGAATTTAGGATTAAAACCTTTTCCATACCTTAGGTTTGTTTTGGATTTTCTCCAGATAGCATCTTAGTATGGATTTTGTCAATTAAGTGGTAGTGTCGAGGTACCTCAAAGTGTGTACATCGTAGATGAGAATATTCATTCTTTAGTCATAGAGACTAAGTAAGACCTTTGATTCATTCCTTGTACATCTCAGGTTAGAAACAAACAAACGAGAATGACAAACTACCTTGTGACAACAAATTAATTTTAGATAGTAAAAAAGTATTGACTTATCAACAGATCACCAAATAAGCAAGCAAGTAGTAATTTAAATAAATGGCGATAGTAATGCATGACAAAAGAAGTATGGGTAATAACATTGCTCTAAATATTATCTAGTAAATTCTAATATTACGTGCAGTAATTTTTTTTTTTTTAATTTTACGAAATTAGGGGATGTTACATGTGGTATAAGAGCAAGATTCCAACACTAGGCCTGATTGTCTCACTCACATATAAAGAAAAAAATTGTACTAATCCCTACATAAATATAAAATCTGTTTTGCAGGAAATGGAGAATGCTGAAGCCTCTGCTAAAAATGATTCTCAGCATAACAACCCTGACAATTTTTATGTAGAATTGAATAATCCAGAATTACTACGAACAGTCAGAGAGTTGAAGGAAGAACTTTAAACTATGAAAAATGATAATGCAATAATCATAGATCTGAATGAATATCTACTAGACAAAATACATAACTAGGAAAAATATAAAAGAAATGATATTGAAACAGAGTTTGAAACAACATCCCATAAACATAAAGAAAAGAAAAGAAGATATCTTGATAGTGAATCTTCTTCAGAGGTTAAACCAAGGTCACGTAAGGAAAGGCAAAGATACATAAGTGACAACAGTGAAAGTGACTGAAAACCTAGGAGAAAGAAGTATAAACCCTATGAAGAGATTTCTTGAGAATTCAAGAAAATAAATCCTCCCATGTTCAATGGGGAAGTAGAAAACGGAGAAAAAGCAGAAGCTTGGCTGTCAAGAATGAAGAAATACTTTTAAATTTACAACTACTTTGATAGACTAAAGGCCATAATGATTATGTACAATTTGACCTCAAAAGCTGATATCTGGTGGCAAGATATAAAGACAGTCAAAATTATGAAGAGAAGTATTTAACTTGGATATTTTTTAAGAAGTACTTCAAAAGAAAGTTTATTTCTAAACAGTATTACGAGGAAGGAGCCAAGTAGTTTTATGATTTGAAGTTAGGTTTTGTAACGTCCGCAACCCTTCGACCGGTGAAGAGGATGCTACCAAACAATCAAAAGACTCTGAGCAAATACCCCATGAACACAAACATGCATAAATGCTAATATAAAATGCTTAGAACATAAAACATGCTAAGATGCATAAAACATATAAGGATGCATAGTTACTCAACATACAGTAGAAGCAAACATATACATTCCAGCATCAACTTGTTCACCATTATGGTTCATTAGACATTAGACAGTAATGTAGATGAAGAAGTGAAATGGACAAGAATGCTTATCATATAAATATCCTGTCCCGCAACTAGCTACGTCGCTCCAACGTTCCACCCAAACATAGGCCAGGATGCTCATCAATCTCTCAGCAACACTGCCACCCCTGAGTTGGGCATGATTCCTTAAGGATTAAGGGTCCAAGTAGGCTTACACACAACCAAGGTACACAAATTATCCAAGCCCACACAGTAGGGTTTATCAGGTCATCAAGGAGATAGGAAAGGATAAATGTTAGGCTGGTGGTCTCAATGGAGAGCTAAGGATGCCTACACTAGAGCTAACCTGACTTCTAAGACATCCACACACCCATCAATAGGAATCAGTCCTTTCCCTGCTTCACAGTCCCTCAGGCCCTGACTTCCTTTTCCAATACTCTTCAAGGGTTGTGGAGAAGAAAGCCAGCAGTCTAACTCTATCTGAGTGGCTCCAAAAACCAGTTTTCTCAAGCATACCTAGCCTCTAATCCTGCTCTCAACATTCCAAATACCAACCACTGCATACCGTAGTAAAAAAAATAGCTCACAGCTCTGTGAAGAAGATAAAGACAACAGGGTGACAATCCCCAAATGAAAAGGTGAACACAGCTCAAGTCAACAAGTCGACTCAGAGTTGTTCTTGGCCCTAGCATCGCCAAAACAACTCAGTGGCACCCAAAATATGTTTGCATACACAACAACCAAGACCGGGGAAGATCAACAACCCAATCCCATAATGAAACAACAGGAACCTTACATAGTTCATAGATGGGGAAGAAGATGGATTCCCAAGATTGACAGGGAAAGCATACACACAGCAGATTCATGCCCCTCAGGCTGCTCTTCCATCTTGCCACATGAAATCCCAATCCCCTAAACCCTGCATGAGGTAAAAACCATCCGATTTCCAACTTGTGCGTGTGGATTAAACAAAACGATGGGGAAATTCCCCCAAGCGGTGCGTGAGGAAACATGATCTCCCTCTCTTTGTGTGTGGATTACCAGAACAATGCATGGTGGGAGGAAAACCAGCACTCCCTTGCATGAGAGTGAGCTAGACCCAAAATATCTGAAGAAGTGGGATCGTGGAAGAGTGGAGTGAGTGGGAAGAATGGAATGTCCCCCCCTACCCCCAGCGACGTGAAGAGGAAGAGTCCGCTGGTGGAGTAGGTATGTGGGAAAGGAGTGACAGTCCTGTCACACCCACCACTACTTAGCAATAAATTCTCCCAACTAATAGACAGTAGAAGTTTAAATGGGTCTCCGACACATGGCAAACTCCCAATGACCCCCATGGGTTGGACAACCCCCCTTTAACCTTAGGAATCATGCCCTTTTCATTCAACATTGCACCGTCATAGCTGGCTATAGGTTTATTTTAATTGATGTTCATATTTACATGATGCCCAAAACTATAATGTGCTGGATAGCATGATATACCATCGACAACAATCCCTATTGTCGAAACATACACAACCAAATTGATGGTGGGGATTTTGCCTTTAGCTCCACACCACGATTAATTACAATATATACATCATGTACCTTTTAATGCAAACGGGGTCAAAATAAGGGTATTGCAATCTCCGCCCCCTTGGAATAACACCATCCTCGGTGTTCCAATACACAGGAATGCATATACCATTTACACATTCAAAATTTCAAAATTTTGCAAATTTGTCCCATGTTCAATTATTTACTTTGAACTTTTAGGACCAAGCCCCTCGGCTTCCATGAGCTTCTCCTGTTGGTTCTCAGCTTTTGGCTTATCCCAAAGTCTAGGAACTTTGTGGCTGCTACCCTCTTTATGTTCCCTCGTTGGGCAGTCCCGGCGTAAATGATGTCCTCCGCATTCCCAACATTTCGTTGGGTGCTTCATCTTTACTTGCTTAAATTCCTTTGAGTCTTCATGCCTGGAACATTTCTTAACAGATTTCCTGGATGAATGTCCCATCATTGATCCACTTTCCTTGTCTTTACGGATCACTCCCAGAAGGCTTTTCACCTCCTTCTGCAAACCAATAGAGTCTTGCAAAATATGGTGGTTCATCTCATTCTGCCTTTTCTGTATCTTGAGCATCTCTCCAAAATTCTTTTGGGTCCTGGAAATTGTTTGAAGGAGACTTCCAGCTAAGTCCAACAGCTTCTGGTCTGCTGCCATGATCAATGTGCACCACTGAATTTCGCTTTTCTCACATGTGAAATGCACCATTGAAATTTTGTTAGACCAAGCATAATATAGGCATTAATATCAGTCAATTAATTTCCCAATTGGCATGATAGTCCAAGTCTCATCAAGAAGACTTTCATATTTTTCATGCCTTCCCAATAGGCACATGAGCTCATTCATGTCCATTCTTGGGCAGGGAATTAACTATTCTAGCATTCACAATTTACTTTAAGCAATTACACACATTCCATTTTCAGTCATACATGCATTCAACAATATTTCGTTTTCATAATGCAAAAATATTTATATATATATATAATCAAAAGGGCAAGAGAGAGCAGCAAGATTTTTTTTTTCCTTTTTGTTTTTTTCAATTCTTACAACCCACACCACCACTGTGGGTTTTCATCCTCTCAGCTTCTTTCACTTCACCATGAATGCTGGACCAATCGCTCTTGGTCATGACACTTAGTGTCTCCGGTCTATTTCAGACCTCTCAACCATGGAGCCTCCCCACATGGTTTTCCTCGACTACAAGGACCTTCACAGTCTCACTAGCACCTTTTTCATTACTGCTCATTCTGAGCTCTTCAGGACCGTCACATGTCCACATGCACCTCTAGGATGCTTTCGTAGTCCTCGCTTCCAGCGATACCTATATTCAAACATTGAATAGATTCACATGTTTAGTTTATTCCCATCGGTTTTTACCTCTTAAACAAGAGCTTAAAACATCATGACCAAATCATATACACATGCATATTCATAAGCAATAATTTCAAAATAATCCAATACTTATCTGTATTGTGCATTTCCTCGTTGGTCCACAAGATCCTGCTTTGCTTTGCAAGCCTTGGGATCGCCTATGGACTTGGATGTTAGGTCAGCATGCATGCTTCTTCACAACATCCTTTTATATATATCTCAGGCACAGTCAAGACAACCTTTAGTTGGGTTTATCAGACCGTCTACAAATCGCCTGTACTTATCTCAACAATACAC
Source organism: Pseudotsuga menziesii (assembly GCA_001517045.1). Classification (NCBI taxonomy): domain Eukaryota; kingdom Viridiplantae; phylum Streptophyta; class Pinopsida; order Pinales; family Pinaceae; genus Pseudotsuga; species Pseudotsuga menziesii. Next base: position 133,819 of record LPNX010554220.1, read on the forward strand.
TTATATCAACAACCAATCATCATCCAAGCCAACATAGTTGGGTTTATCAGGCTATTAAAAATAACACATGCACTTATATCAACAATAAATGACCATTTCCAGGTTTCATTTCCATTAGTGAGCTCTAATTCCACCACCCCACATCACACAAGAGACCACTCCCTTCTTTGAGTTGACAGTCCCTCAGGAATGTCTCCTTCTCTGTGATTTTTAGTAGAAGGTAGGATGAGCTCAAGCCATTGTCCATTTAGCGTACAATATTAGACTACATCTGTTTAGCATGACAACACAAGCAATATAATCATATCCGTTAGCATTATTTCTCTAAAACTGTAATCATATTTCACATCATTCACTATCAAGTATTGAGACACCAGGAGTGCGTCCACTCCCTAGGGTGTAATCAATATTGCAAAAACCCCTTCCATGATCCGACATCGAGAAAGTGTGCACCCTTTTCCGGTGCGTGCCTTGTAGGCCCTATTCATACTCAAGCAATCGGTCATCATGGAAATAAAATCAAAACATGTTCTGCATATGGAATTTTAATAATTTGACATGCATATTCTCAATTAGGGTCATAGAACACTTAGCCATTTGCCGAGGCTATTCTTTCGTTAAGGAGGAATGGGGGCTCCCTTCTCTGAGTTGACATTCCCTCGGTTTTCCATCCCAATTCCACTTTACATTTCATATCCACACATGTCTTACCGACATAACCTATACCATCTCATTCATGTTGCTTGCCAAACATGCAGTGCAGATGAGACATCCCCAAAATGTCCAATGGAGTTTCACCCAAAACCCATTTCCAAGATAAGGGAAAACCCTCCCATGAAGTTTGGCTCGTGCAGACCATCACACATGATATTTTTGCATTGTGTACCCCTGGCACATTCATCAAATAGCCAAATGGTCAATCATTATCTGATAATGCAATCCAAATTTGATTGTTCCATAACTAAGCAATGACATTAGTAATTAAATTCAATGATAATTTGCAACTCTGTTTACTACAGAAATTGATTTGCTTGGCAATGAGGTGATCCTCAATTGTGGGTATCTTGTAAGCAGCACTACTATGCCCATTATAATTTTATGCTTACTAGCATAACATGAATACCCACTTACAATGTGTCCACCTGACACAATCTTATGCAAGCCAATAGTGATTAGTAGTTGTCAGCAATTTCTTAAATCTGAAACTCACAATTCAAATTTAACAACCCATCATGAATACAAACTATTTTCATAGCCATGAGACTCTTCTCATAAGGTTTGGCTCTTTCACATGGTAGATTTCGGCCTTTGTCATGGTCTTACCCAAATTGCCATGCCCCAAACAATCTACCTGAAACCTGAACCTCAGTCAGCCAAACACTTAGTAAGTCTTGATGATTATAACTTTTTCATTGCTGCAACAATCATTGAAGCATTTTTCAGAATTTATAAAATTCAAACACTTCTAGCTATTAATCACATCAATATTACCAAAACTCGTTTACTTCACGCAGTCGTTATCATACTAAAATTCGCAAGGTCACATCATTTATGCCAAAATGAAATGTTCAGATACTCCTTACTCCACAAGAAAATCATCGTACCATCTTGCCCTTCCATAGAGCATTTCTGGCAGCCAATCAATCATGACTACCCTCTTCATGCACTTACTATCCTGCATTCATAACAGCTCTTGAAATGGTTCCAGAATTGTCATCAATTCATCATTTCAACCATTAGTTATTCATAATAAATCATGCACTATCTCTATGCATTCATGCATTGCATCGTAACATTTGCACCCATACTTATGTATGCATATCTACAACATTTACTCATACTTTTCATATGCATCCATTCAATGCATAACTGTAAGATTTATAAAATATTTTAATGCATACCCACTCAATGCTACCTTGCATTGATTCAAGAATACTACCATGCATGGCCTAAGCATGACTACTTCATATAGGATGCATGACTATGATCAAGATCGTCAGTGCTTACTTTCCTTGGGCTACTAAGCTCATCACAACATAATACAGGCATGACACATTTCTATATGAATGCAGTATAAAATTCAAATACCCACATGGTATGAGACCTATTGCTTTTACCACTCCATGCAATTGTCATAATTAAACTCTTACCTTCATGGGTCCTACTTACACCCTAGACATTACCAGTTTGGTTGGTCCTTTGCAGGAGATTGCAGAATTTGCTCACCAACTTTTGATTCTGGACTTGTTGCCTTATCCCTTTCTCCATAGGGTCTCTAGTCACTTTTGTTAGCATCAACAACATATTCAGCCATGTTCATGTTGTCGTTGGTTTTTCCACTAATGCCAACACCAATGTAATAATTATCATTAGTGGCTCATTATAAATGTATAATCCTCACTATTTTTACCAACATTTAATATCCTATGCATGCAAGGCATATCCTCATACATTTCATGTAAAAAACTTGTAATCATAATTAGCAATACACGGTTTAAGGAAATTTTCCTTTTCAAGTCCCTCATCCTTGCATGGAACTCCTTTTCCACACAACAACTAGTTTGACTTCATGGTCTTGCTACCTCTAGGCATGCAACTCCTGGATTTGTCCATATTAATAGCAGCACATTTCTCTTTCAAGCAATCACTAGCACTTTGCTTCTCCACTCTCAAATTCTGGTGAATCTCCATTGTTCCCTACTAGATAAGCTTTCCAACGCCTATTCACATGCTTCATTCTGACCTCAGGTGTGAAAACCACACCACTTCTAGAATGATGGCAAAACACACCCCTGTATTTGGTCAAAAATGCTAACTTCAGCCACCTAGAGTTTTCTTCCTTTTAAGTCCTGAAACTACTGAAAAATCCAATGAAAATTTCACTGCAAAACCCACTGGAACATTAGCTGGAATTTGCTGAAATTTCCACTTAAAAACCCCAAAATTCCTTTTTCCCAATCGGACCTTTTTCCAACTAAGTTTCTGATGTTTTGACAGTCAAAAGCTCTAGTTTTTCTCCACGCTCATTGGCAGCCTACTCATCTATCTTTTTCCAGTGTTTCGGGGCTATAGTTGTCTAGACTTTCGATCCGCATCTATGATGTCAAGGATTGTTCATCGGGTACTTTCTTCACTAACCTTCCAGCGTTTCGGCGGCTAGAACGTCTAATTTTCTCCGCTGTATCGACAGGTTGTTTGTCTATTTCCTTTCACTATGTCAGCCTGTAGTGGTCTACTATTCTGAACTTCATCGACGAAAAAATTGACTAAACGCTGCATCGACGATCGGATGCTCTGTGCATCGGGTGGCTAGTTGTCTGTGCTTCCCCAATGAGGGCCAATGAACCTTCTATGGTTTCCATGGGTCACAAACCTATCGAAGGTCGGAACCTCTAATAACCGTGGCATCGATGATCCAAATCACTAACATTCCCATCGTTGTGGTGACTAGACATCAACCTACCTCCGATGTGTCGACGATCAGCTACACTATTTCATCGGATGGTTAGTCTCTTAGGCGGCCACAACAAGGGTTCTCCATCCACTAACTTTTTCCAATTGGTGGTCAGAAGCATAAACAACTATGGCATCGACAGTTGAAATTTCTAGCCATCGTAATGCTAGTCCAAATGGCAGCTGCACCGATGGACCCACGATCATCTAATTTCTTCCGATATCAGCCATCGCATCGGCAGTTCCATCCTCTAAACTTCATCGATCAAATCAACTAAATTCCACTGACGATTTCCATACTTGAGAATTTTCAACGAAAAACTCCCTTTATTCCTCCGCCGCAATGGAATTTTCATCATCTATTTTCTGCCAACATATCGGCGCTGCCATGGTCTATCTTTTGCCGACATTTGCTGCTACATCGATGATCCAAACAACTAACATTTTTCAATGGCCGACGAATACTTAGAAAAAATTCTGCAACTTTTCTTCTTTGTCTTCCGCCATGTTGGCTATCGGAGCAACTATCCATTGGGTGGATAGGCCATTAAATAGCTGCAATGACGGACACATCATTAGCTAAGCATCGGTGACTCAATCAACTAATCATCGTCGATCACCGATGATTTCATGACTTAAAAAAAAAAAATTAATTTTTTTAAAAATTTCCTCTCCGCCATCACTATCGGCGATTCAACCCACTATCCTCTTGGTTCTTCTGCTGACGTTTTGGTGCTCATGTCCTCTAAGTTTCATAGATGACCGATGAACACTTAGAGGATTTTCACAATCTTCCTTCTATCGTCAGGTGAGCTTTAGACTACATGTTCTGTTGCATCGGAGGACCTTACAACTAAGTGATCCGCTGCACCGGAAGAACTTCTCACTAATTCTTCTGATGAGCCAACAATTCTAACACTTAAAATCTTTTTCAAAAATTATTTTTTGCCTTCCCTCATTGGATGGCCTTCTGACTACAATTTTTGATGTATTGGAGAGGCTTCTAACTGAGTCCTCTGAGGGTTCGACGGTTCCAATGCTTAGAGAAATTTTTTCAAATTTCTCAAAATTCTCTTGTCATGCACAGATTCCTTCTGATTTCTGCTGGGTAGAAGGAAAGTTTCCTTTGCTAGCTGACCTTTCATGGCTCATTCAGGCCCATGCTGTAACCTTTGCTTTGATACCATACTGTAAAGTCCCCGACCCTCCGGCCGGCGAAGAGGATGCTACCAAACAATCAAAATACTCCGGGAAAATAGCCCCATGAACACAAACATGCATAAATGCTGATATAAAATGATTAGAACATAAAACATGCTAAGATGCGTAAAACATACAAGGATGCATAGTTACTCAACATACAGCAGAAGCAAACATATACATTCCAGTATCAACTTGTTCATCATTATGGTTCATTAGACATTAGACAGTAATGTAGATGAAGAAGTGAAATGGACAAGAATGATTATCTTATAAATATCTCATCCCACAACCAGCTACGTCGCTGCAACGTTCCACCCAACCATAGGCCAGCATGCTCATCAATCTCTCAGCAACACTGCCACCCCCGAGCTGGGCCTGATTCCCCAAGGATTAAGGGTCCAAGCAAGCTTACACATAGCCAAGGTACACAAATTAGCCAAGCCCACACAGTAGGGTTTATCAGGCCATCAAGGAGCTAGGAAAGGCTAAATGCTACACTGGTGGTCTCAATGGAGAGCTAAGGATGCCTGCACCAGAGCTAACCTGACTTCTAAGACATCCACACACCCATCAATAGGAATCATTCCTTTCCCTGCTTCACAGTCCCTCAGGCCTTGACTTCCCTTTCCAATACACTTCAAGGGTTGTGGAGAAGAAAGCCATCAGTCTAACTCTATCTAAGTGGCTCCAAACACTAGTTTTCTCAAGCATACCTAGCCTCTAATTCTACTCTTAATAGTACAAAGACCAACCACTGCATACCACAGTAAAACAAATATCTCACAGCTCTATGAAGAAGATAAACACAACAGGGTGACAATCCCCAAACGAAAAGGTGAACACAGCTCTGAAAGTCAAGAAGTCGACTCAGAGTTGTTCTTGGCCCTAGTGTGGCCAAAACAACTTAGCGGCACCCAAAATATGTTTGCACACACAACAACCAAGACCAGGGAATATCAACAACCCAATCCCATAATGAAACAGCGGAAACCTTACACAGCCTGCAGATGGGGAAGAAGACGGATTCCTAGCATTGACAGGGAAAGCATACACACAGCAGAGTCGTGCCCCTCAGGCCACTCTTCTAGCTTTCCACATGAAATCCCAATCCCCCAACCCCTGCGTGAGGTAAAAACCATCAAATTCTTGGCCTGTGTGTGCATATTAAACAAAACGATGGGAAAATCCCCCCAAGCGATGCGTGAGGAAACATGATCTCCCTCTCTCTGTGTGCGGATTACCAGAACAACTTGTGGTGGGAGGAAAACCAGCACTCCATTGCATGAGGGTGAGCCAGACCCAAAATCTCCGAAGAAGTGGGATCGTGGAAGAGTGGAGTGAGTGGGAAGAATGGAATGTTTCCCCCCTGCCCCCAGCGACGTGAAGAGGAAGAGTCCGCTGGTGGAGTGGGCACGTGGGCAAGGACTGACAGTCCTCCCACACCCACCACTACTCAACAATAGCTGCTCCCAACTAACTGACAACAGAAGTTTAAATGGGTGGCCGACACATGGCAAACTCCCAATGACCCCCACGGGTTGGACAACCCCCCCTTAACCTTAGGAATCATGCCATTTTCATTCAATGTTGCACCATTGTAGCTGGCTGTAGGTTAATTTTAATTGATGTGCATATTTACATGATGCCCAAAACAATAATATGATGGATAGCATGATATACCATTGGCAACGATCCCTATTGCCGATACATACACAACCAAATCGATGGTGGGGCTTTTTCCTTTAGCACCACACCACGATTAATTACAATATATACATCATGTATCTTTTAATGAAAACGGGGTCAAAACAGGGATATTACACATTCCATGTCCATGAAGGAGCTGAGAAGCAAGTTCTTAATTCTGCCAAGATACGTACCTTACATAATAGATGAAAATCCAAAAAGCGAACGGTTTTTAAGTTATTTACCTGCTAGCTTCAAAGATAGGATTGAGTTTGACAATACGAAAATCTTGGACGAATCTATAAGAAAGGATGAATTCTGTTATGAACAGAGGAAGAAAAGAGAAATTCTACCTAATTGGAAGACTAAAAAGATAAGTCATTTTGATCACAAGAGAAGAGGATTTAAGTAAAACAAGAGTTTTGGGAGTAATTCTTAGAACTTCTCTGAGAATAATTATCAGAAAACTGATTTTAAGAATAGAGTACACCATATTACTACAGCATCAAATGGCAGGGATATATCTAACGATTTTGTTAGAAATACTAAACAAAGGGAACTTGTTAAATGCTAGGAATTTCTGAACCAGAAAGGGAACATTAGCAACATACACACTGTCCAGGAAGAAGAAACAGTTGGATATGTGGTGAACAAGATGCACAGGATAAATGTAGCTCTGGAGAACCGATAGGCGGATCACCAGACTTCGATGGTGGAAGTGCAAGGTATGATCCAAAATTTCTATGTCTCCATCTTAATTGATCCAGGAGCTAGTTTAAGTTATATATCTCCTAGCATAGTAGAAAAATGTAATTTGTCCTTAAAAAATTTTGAAAAATTCTTGCTGGTCCAGTTAGCCATTGGAACTAAAAGAAAGGTAGTAAACTAGGTTAAAAGTTGTAATTTGATGATGAATCAATTTGAAACTCGTGTCAAGCTAAATGTGTTACCTTTAGGATCTTATGATGTTCTAATAGGAATGGATTGGCTTGAGAAAAAAGAAGTGATTTTAAATTTTTTTCAGAAAATTTTTACTTGTTTGAATAATGAAGGAGAAAGAATTATTGTCACAACAATACCTAGGAATATATCTATTAGAAAAATTACATCCTTATAGATGGAAAATGTTGTAAGGAATGGTTGTAATGTCTTTGTTGTACACATTATAAATAATGAACAAATAAATAAAGAAGATAAACCATGATTTGAGAATATTATGATCCTGCAAAATTTTGCGGATGTATTCCCGGAAGAAATTACAGGCTTACCTCCTAAATCAGATCTGGACTTTACAATCGAATTGGTACCCGGAGCGGTGCCTAATTTGAAATATCCCTATTGAATGAACATCTTGGAGTTGAATGAATTAAACTTACAATTACAAGAATTAATAGACAAACATTGTGTAAGACCAAGTGTATCACGTTGGGAGCACCGGTATTTAAAAAAAAAAGAAAGATGGAACTGTGTGTCTATGTATAAACTACCATCAACTTAATAAAATTATGATTAAGAATAGGTATCCTCTGCCCCGCATTGACAATATGTTCGACCAAATACGCGGCACGACGATATTCTAAAAAATTGACTTAAGGTCTGGGTATCACCAAGTGAAAATTAAAGATGAAGACATCTTTAAAACTGCTTTTTGGACAAGATACAGGCACTCTGAACTTGTGGTTATGCCCTTCGGGCTAATAAATGCACCAACAACCTCCATGTGCTTAATGAACAATGTCCTAAATAAGTACATAGACAAATTTGTAGTCATCTTTATAGATGACATATTAATTTATTCTAAGACAAAAGAAGAGCATGATGAACATCTAAAGCTAATTCTACAAGTGTTAAGAGAAAATCAACTATATGCTACTTTCAGCAAATGTAAATTTTATAGAGATAAAATACAATATTTAAGGCATGAAATATCTGAAGAAGGGATATCTGTGGACCCGGATAAAATAAAAGCTATAATTGACTGGCATATTTCTAAGGATGTAACTTATGTATGATCCTTTATGGGGATAACAGGTTACTACATAAAATTTATTGAAGGATTTTCAAATATTGCAAATCCTATAACTTCATTACAGAAAAATGGTAAGAAATTTGTTTAGGATCATAAATGTGAAAACAGTTTTAATAAACTAAAAGAATTATTAACTACTGCAACCATCCTAAAAATAACAGACCCAAACAAAGACTTCGTCGTATGCACTGATGCATGCAATGAAGGATTGGGCGGGGTACTGACACAGGGAGGTCATTCCATTGCATACAAATCAAGAAAATTAAAAACTCATGAAAATAACTATGCAACTTAGGATTTAGAGTTGGCTGCAATAATATGCGCTTTAAAAATGTGGTGTTATCACTTTACAAGTAAAATATTTCTGCTAATGTCTGATAACATAAGCCTAAAATATATGTTTGAACAACAAAATATAAATGCAAGGCAAGCTGGATGGCTAGCTTTCCTTAGAGAATATTTTTATGAAATCAAACATATAAAATGGAAAGAAAATAAACCGGTTGATGCCTTAAGCAGGAATGCAGTAACAAGTTTTGTGGTGACCATTAGTAGTTATAAAACTGATTTGGACGATAAATTAGAAGAAGGAATAAAGCAGCATCAAGAATATCAGAATTTAAAAGAAAAGATAATTCAGAATACATCTAAAATTATAATTACAATTTTAATGAAAAATGTTTAATACTGTTAAAACACAGACTTTATGTACCAAATATTCTAGATGTTAAGCTGCTGCTTTTGAATGAAATACACAAAATTCCTTATTCTGGACATCCGAGGTATCAAAAGATGATAACTATGTTAAGAAAAGAGTACTTTTGGCCTAACATGAAAAATGAGGTTTCTGAATTTTTAGCTAGGTGTATCGAATGCCAGCAAGTAAAAGCTGAACATCAACACTCAGCAGGCCTTTTACAACCATTACCAATTCTAAATTGAAAATGGGAAGTCATTAGTCTTGACTTTGTAACTGGTCTACGTAAAAATAAGAAACAAAATGATTCCATAATTCCAATTGTGGATAAATTAAGTAAGGAAGCATACTTTATCCCCATTAAAACAACTTATACAACTGCTAATATTGCTGACATTTTTTTGAAAGAAATATTTCATCTACATGGAATTCCAAAGGTCATAATCTCTGACAGAGATCCCAAATTTACTGGTATTTTTTGGAAAACTTTGTTTAAAGGATTAAATACTAAATTTAATTTTAGTATTTCTTATCATGTACAAATGGATGGACAACATAAAGTGTCAATCAAATATTAGAATACATGTTACGAATGTAGGTTAGAGACTATCCCAAGAAGTGGGAAGACTATTTGCATTTTGTTGAATTTGCTTATAATAATCATTATCAAGCTTCAACAAAGCTTAGTCCTTTTGAAATATTATATGGTAGAAAGTGTAACACTCCTGTTACATAGAGTAATCTAGTAGATCGGTTTATGTTAGGACTTGTCATGTTAAAAGAATTGGAACTAACAGTGAAACAGGTACAAGGCAACTTGAAAACTGCTCAAGACAGGAAAAAGAGTCATGCTGACCTTGAAAGAACTCTGAAGGAATTCCAAGTGGGTGAGCATGTGTTTGTTAAGGTGAAACCAAGAAAGATCTCCTTTAAACTAGGGAGTTGTGCTAAATTAACACCTAGATATTGTAGACAGTTTGAGAAATTGAAAAGAATGGGTTGAGTGGCTTATCAACTAGCTTTGCCACCTAATCTTAGGATACACAATGTTTTTCACATTTCTATTTTGAAAAAGTATATACATGATGCTACTCATGTGATTGACTAGAATGTGATGCAAGTAGAACGAGAAGGATATTTTCTGGTAGAACCTGATTGTATTCTCGACAGGAGGGAAATTTTTCTCTGAAATTGTACCATTGGACTGTTGATGTATTTGTAACTTTGGAATGCATTCATCTATGTATCTTATGTATTGTAACCCGATGTTTATTCTGGGATGTATCTATAATGTAATTGAGTCATATTGTCATGCCCAGATGTTCCGATCAAGAGGATCAATAATGTAAACAATTCATGTCAAGTCATAGTGAGTAACCCTCCGATTGTCTAAGGGTGAAAGTCCCCACAGTTCAGGGCACTAGGGTTATTATACTCTCCTAGTAGAGGTCGGCCCTAGTAGGGTTTTAGTCATGTCAGAATTAGTATAAATAGAGAAATGGAGTCTCTATTTATCACACAACTCATCCACACTCAAGTGTAGCGCAAAGTTGAGGAAGGGGAAGAAACTGGGGCTATATAAGAAGAAGATTACTGCTGTCGAGAGATCACTTACTATTTTGGGGATTTCACTATTTTTGGTGTTGATTTTATCTCTGAGGAAGTTGCGGGGTTTTCTTCTTTATGGTTTCCCTGAGGAAAAACACTGTGTTCATTATCTCTTGTGTTTGATTGTTGTGCTTGTTATTTTCTCAGTTAAAGATCCTAATAATGCTAGCTTAATGTTGAAAAACTAACATGGTATCAGAGCTAACCTGAGAAGAAGACACTATGCAGATATGAGAACTAGGGATTCCTAGTTTGTGGATCTTCCTCCATATATTTTCAGCAAAATTAAGGTGGAATAAATCTCCTCCTTGGGGTGCATCTTTATGTCAAAGCAGAATCCAATTCTAAGGTTTTTCAGTTTTGGACTCGACACTACCGAAAATTAGGGATTTTCACAAAAGAGGAATTTTCCAGTGAGCCAAGCCTAGATTGATCTCCTACCCAAAATCAAAGTTAGGGACAAATTTCAAGGAAATTGGGTGGACAGATCTCCAAAAAAGAAAAACCCTAATTTGCTCCTGAACCAGCTCTGCAAGTTTTTAGCTCAAGTTTAAGATCCGACATCTTGACCTGGTAAGATCTAAGACCTCTTGTATTTCCATTTGAGATTCTCAGTTTAAGATGTCTCATCATACCAAGCTTGATGAAAGCTTGAGGGAGCTGATAACTTTCGAGCCTGGAAGTATAGGATTTCCCTGGTCCTGGAAGAGAATGAATTAGACTCCTACATTCATGAGGAGGTTCCAGTTCTAGAGGGAGATAAGGAAAAGGCCTTACATAAGAAGAATATGGTTATGGAAAAGAGAATCATTGCCGATTCTATCAAACATCACCTTATCCCACAGGTGTCCTCTCTCAAGACACCTAAAGCCATGTTTGATGCCCTAACCAAATTGTTTGAAGGGAAGAACATAAACCAAAAGTTGACTCTGAGGAATCAATTGAAGAATGTTAAGATTCAAAATGAAGAAACCATACAATCTTACTTCACAAGGGTTTCTTAGATCAAGGAACAATTAGAAGCTGTAGATGAAGAAGTGGAGAATGCAGAGATTGTGATGACAACATTGAATGGCCTTCCTAGGTCATGGGATTATTTCATCCAAGGAATCTATGCTAGAAAGAAGTTAGTCAAATTCAGCAGACTATGGGAAGAATGTTCTCAAACAGAAGCATGGATAGTATCTCGAGAAGAGAAGATGGGAACTGAAGACCAAGCTCTCATAGTCCACTCCAAGAAAAGTAGAAGAAGACCTCATTACTCTAAAGGTAAGGATCCTCATCACAGAGATAACAGTAGAAGAGACCTATCAAAATTAAGATGTTATACATTTGATGAAAGAGGACACTTTGCAAAAGACTGCCCTAAGAACAAGGGTCACTCTCATAAGAAGAAGGGGAACAAAAGAAGACATCATGCTCATGCTACAGAGGATGATGAACCATCCAAGAAGAGATCCAGCTATGAAAGTGAAGATTCTTCAAGCGAGGATGAATATGTTCTGATCTCCACTCTCACAGGTAACATTACTCAAGGAAGTGATGATTGGATTATAGACAGTGGGGCTTCCAAACATATGACTGGATTCAAGGAATCCTTTGTGAGACTATCAGAACATGAATCACCTCACAAGGTGAAGCTAGGAGGTGACTACCAATATCCAATAAAAGGTAGTGGGGAATCTTCATATAAAATAGACTCTGGTAAGTCTCTAACAATGAAAGAAGTATTGTTTGTGCCAGGACTCAAGAAAAACCTTCTCTCCATATCAGCATTGGATGCAAAAGGAATGAGAGTTGCATTCATAGATGGTCAAGTCATCATGTGGCCAAAATGAAAGACTATCAATGATGTGGTAGTGATTGGAGAACAAGAAGGAGGTTGGTACAAATTGAAGGGCCATCCAGAACAAGCCTTGATCCATGACACGGTAGAGCCAAGTGAAATTTGGCATAGAAGGATTGCTCATGTGCATTACAGAGCACTACCTATTGCAAGCAAAGCTGTTGAAGGTCTTTCAAAATTTCAAGCAAAACATGATGGGGTCTGCAAAGGATGTGTGAAAGTGAAGAATACAAAGAAGACATTTCCTAGCAGCGAAAGCAAAGCCAAAGGCATACTAGAAATCATCCACTCCGATGTATGTGGTCCTATGTCATCAAACTCACTAAGCAGGTATGCATACTATGTTTCTTTTATTTATTGATGATTTTTATAGAAAGACATGGGTTTACTTTAGGAATAACAAAGACGAAGTATTCGGTAAGTTCAAGGAATTCAAAGCCTTGATTGAGAACCATACTGAAAAGAAGATCAAGACCATTCGATCAGATAATGGCGGAGAATTCACTTCGAATGAATTCAAAGAGCTATGCAAAGAATCAGGGATTAAGAGGGAGTTGTCCACTCCTTATAATCCACAACAGGATGGGATTGTGGAATAGAAGAATAGAACCATCATGGAAGCTGCAAGAGCAATGCTTCATGATCAATATCTTCCTATGGATATTTGGGTTAAAGCTGCTAGAACAGTGGTGTATCTACAGAACCGTACTCCACATAGAGTACTCGAGAACAAGACTCCTGAAGAAGTCTTCTTCGGCAAGAAACCAGAAGTCAACCATCTCAGAATATTCAGCTGTCCTGTGTACATACACATTCCAAAAGAGAAGAGGACTAAATTAGATCCTTCAGGAAAGAAGGGCATATTTGTGGGATACTCTGAAAGCTTGAAGGCTTACAAAATCTATTTCCTAGGATACAAGAATATTGACATCAGCAGGGATGTGACATTTGATGAAGACACAACTTACAAGAAATCCAGAAAGAGACCTACTGAAGAACCTGAAGAAGCAGAAGCAGAAGTACCTAGAATTCATGACACAACCATGAACAAAGAAGCTCAAGAAGATCGAGATTTCGAGGAACCACAAAGACTTGTAGATCCACCTCTAGAGAAGAATCCTCATAAGAGGAAACCTGCTTGGGTACATGAACTTATCCAAGCTGTGGAAAGATATGGGGCTCCAGAAGAGAATCATAGAGAAAGACAGAGGACCAGATCCTGCTCTTGGTATGTAGCTTTACTATGTGATTTCATTGATAAAGAACCTTCCATTTATGAAGAAACGGTAGAACGGAAAGAATGGAAGGATGCTATGATCGAAGAATATCAATCGATCATGAAGAATGATGTTTGGGATGTTGTCCCAAGACCAAAAGGGAAGTCAGTTGTGACTTCCAAATGGATATACAAGATCAAGCATGCTGCAGACGATAGCATTGAAAGGTATAAAGCAAGATTTGTAGCTCGGGGTTTCTCTCAAAAAGAAGGAATAGACTATGAAGAAAATTTTGCACCTATAGCCAGATACACTTCCATTAGATCAGTACTTGCTCTGGCTACAGTGATTAAATGGAAGATACACCAGATGGATGTCAAGACTGCCTTCTTGAATGGTGTAGTGGAAGAGGAAGTGTATGTAGAACAACCACTCGGTTTTGAGACACATGACAGAGAGTCTCATGTATGCAGATTGAAGAAATCCCTGTATGGTTTGAAACAGGCACCCAGGACTCGGTACGGCAGAATTGATAGCTTTCTATCCAGTTTGGTATTTATCAAGAGTAAAGTAGATTCCAACCTTTACTACAGGGTTGAAGATGGTAACCTAGTGATGCTTCTACTATATGTAGATGATCTATTTGTGACAGGTACGGATGGGTTGATTGCTGATATGAAGAGAAATCTTGCTGCTGAGTTCGAAATGAAGGACTTGGGGATGATGCATTACTTTCTAGGTATGGAGGTGTGGCAGAGTACAGATGGAATCTTCCTTGGACAAGGGAAGTATGCAGTAGAGATCCTGAAGAGGTTTGGGATGATGGACTATAAGGCTATGGCCACACCTATGGCATCGAACCTGAAGCTATTGAGTGATGCTTCATCAGAGTCGGTTGATGCCATGATGTATCGTCAGATGATTAGGCCATTGATGTATCTGACGAACACAAGACTAGACATTTTCTTTGCTATGAACAACTTGAGCCAGTTATTGACAAATCCGAGAGATGTTCACTTGATTACTGCAAAGCATATTCTGAGTTACTTGAAGGGTACAGTTGATTATGGGCTCAATTATGATGCGAATCAAAAGATTAACTTGGAGGGTTATGTTCATTCAGATTGGGTAGGTAGTACCATTGATAGGAAGAGCACTTCAGGGTGTTGCTTCAGTATGGGATTAGGTGTGATATCTTGGTTTAGCAGGAAGCAATCTTGTGTGGCACTGAGTACAGCTGAAGCAGAGTATGTCACAGCTTGTTCAACTAGATGTGAGGTAGTATGGCTGTGGAAGCTACTGTCTAATATATTTGATCTCCAGTTGGATGCTACTTGTATACATTGTGACAACCAGAGTTGCATGAATTTGTTAGAGAATCCAGTGTTCCATGACAAGTCAAAGCATATCAAGATCAAGTATCACTATATCAACGATATGGTTCAGAGGGGAGTAGTGAAGCTCCAGTATGTTGCGATGGAGGAACAGATAGCTAATGTATTGACGAAGCCATTAGCTATGCTGAAGTTTGAGTACTTCAGGGAGAAGCTTGGTGTTCTCCAGATCGAGGTTTCCTCCAAGAGAAAATGATGAGACTCATAGCCATTCTGACATGGTGAGAGGATTGGTTCCTTCCATGGTCAGATGTAAGGGCTGAGCCATTCTGTCATGGTGAGAGGATTGGTTCCTTCCATGTCAGATATGAGTGCTGGCCATTTTGTCGAGTAGGACAGATGTAAGGGCAATTGCCATTCTAGGAATGGAGGCACCTGGTCAGTTACCAGGAACACTTAGTCTAGGACTGAGTAGCCATTCTGATGCAATAGAGGGATGTGTTCCCACTTGATCAGATGTAAGGGCTGAACCATTCTATCATGGCTAAAGGATTAAGTTCCTTCCATGTCAGATGTGAGTGTTCGCCATTCCGACGAGTAGGTCGGATGTAAGAGCAACTGCCATTCTCTAGGAGAATGGAGGCACCTGGTCAGTTACCAGGTAGCTCAGTCGAGGAGGACTGAGGGCCATTCTAATATGATTGCTAGGATGTGTTCCCTCATGATCAGATATGAGTGCAAGCCCTTCCATCATTGTGAGCAGGATGTGTTCCCTCCTGGGTGGATGTAAGTGTAGAGCCTTTCTTCGCATCATGTGTTGATCAGATATAAGTACCGAGCCTTTCTTCGCATCATGTGTTGATTAGATATAAGTGCAGTGCCTTTCTTTGCATCATGTATTCATCAAATGTAAGTGCAGTGTCTATCTTCGATCATGTGTTGATCAGATAGAGATGTTGAAGCCTTTCTTCAATCATGTGTTGATCAGATGTAAGTGATGGGCCTTTCTGATATGATTATAGGATTAGTTCCTACATGATCAGATGTGAGTGCTGGGCATGACTTTCTAATGAGTAGGTCATATGTAAGTGATGGGCGTGCCTTTCTTCGATCATGTGTTTATCAGATGTAAGTGCAGTATCTATCTTCGATCATGTGTTGATCAGATAGAAATGATGAGCCATTCTTCGATCATGTGTTTATCAGATGTAAGTGCAGTATCTATCTTCGATCATGTGTTGATTAGATAGAAATGATGAGCATTTATTCAATCATGTGTTGATCAGATATAAGTGCTGAAGAAGACCTACATGGAGGCTAGGCCTACAACCAGCATGAAAAAGGGCCGGCTCTGTAGAACTTCCTGTGACGAGAAGAATCATGAGATAACACTCATGATGATCCAGATCCAGTGATGATAGCCAGTGATGATCCGGATCTAGTGATGATCCAGATCCAGTGATGATGATCCAGATCCAGTGATGATCCAGATCTAGTGACGATGACCAGTGATGATCCAGATCGAGTGATGATGTCCCATGATGATCCAGGTCGAGAGATGATCCAAATCCAAAGACGAAGATGACTTGAAGACTCAAAAGACTTGAGATGCAGATGACGAGATGATCCAGCTGATATAGAGAAGAAGACCAGTGCTAAAAATTGTGTCGAAAGAATACCTTCCTAGTTAAGAGGGAGTGTTGATGTATTTGTAACTTCGGAATGTATTCATCTATGTATCCTATGTATTGTAACCCGATGTTTATTCCAGGATGTATCTATAATGTAATTGAGTCATATTGTCATGCCCCAATGTTTCGATCGGGAGGATCAATAATGTAAACAAGTCGTGTCAAGTCATAGTGAGTAACCCTCCGATTGTCTAAGGGTTAAAGTCTCCGCAGTTCCGAGGCATTAGGGTTATTAGACTCTCCTAGTAGAGGTCAGTCCTAGTAGGGTTTTAGTGATGTCGGGATTAGTATAAATAGAGAACTATAGTATTTATTTATCACACAACTCATCCACACTCAAGTGTAGCGCATAGTTGATGAGAAGACACTGAGGCTAGATAAGAAGAAGATTACTGTTGTTGGGAGATCACTTACTGTTTTGGGGCTTTTACTGTTTTTGGTGCTGATTCTATCTCTAAGGAAGTTGCAGGGTTTTCTCTTTTACGGTTTCCCCAAGGAAAAACACTGTGTTCATTGTCTCTTGTGTTTGGTTGTTGTACTTGTTATTCTCTCAGTTAAAGATCCTAATAATGCTAGCTTAATGTTGAAAAACTAACATGGACAGGTAAAGGTGCAGTGGAAACACCTCAGTCTAAATAAAGTGACTTGGGAATTGGAGAGTGACATGCGGGTGGAATATCTTGCTTTGTTCCATGAAGACTCAAAATAAATTAAGAAACATCGAGGACAATGTTGAGCTTAAGGGAGGTATTTGTAACATACCAAAAACAAAAAAACTAAATAATTATTATTTATTTCAGCAAAAACATTATGTTAATTTTTATTGTAAAGTTGATGACCAAGTGGGTCAAGGATGAGTGTAATTGAAGAATTATTTATTTTAATAATTAATACAAGGAGACACCTATTTAGGGGACATTGTTAAATGTGTGTTCACTGCCCACTAGGAGGAAGGAGAAACTGTAGAAGGATGGTTGAAAAGTGGAAGCACTAGCATTCACTTTGTAGCTGTTGCAAGAGCATAATCCCTAAAAAAGTGGTCATGTTCCCTGAGAGGGGGAACTGAGCTAGGTGGCTCTTAAATTCGAAAACTTGCCCAAAGACCTAGGCAATCTTATGAAAATCATCAAATTGAGCAGGAGGCTTACCACTCATTCTGATTTCTGAGAGAATGAGCTTTGTGACTTCTGCAAACTGAAAATTCAGGCACACAAATAATTTGATGAGGGGATAGATAAAGTGTTTTGTTGAGTTAAGTCTTCTATTGAGTGTTAAGTTGTAGAAGTCTACTACGTGGCAAATATCTCTGTCCTATTGTGCAGTGAACAAGCTCGAGGGTCCTAAGCAAGTGATTTAGATGCTTCTAGAAAATGTTGGGTGGAATAGTCTTGGGTGTTAGTCCCTTTTCTCTGCAACACATTCAGGTGCCATCTCTAATTTGTAATATGACATTGTTTACTTCCATTTAAGAAAGTTGTAAATTGTTTAGAATGAAGTTATAATTAATAGATAATTGTTCAATGATTGTAGAATTTAGTATTTTTATAGAGACTGATTGATATAGAAATGAATATAAAGTATCCCATGTATTTTTCCTCTCACCGAGGTGACGTGCTCTAGTATAGGAAGATATGAATTATGTTTAAGTAGGAAGTTATGATATTATGTCGAGTAATAGTAAAGAATAATGGAATCATTATGCATGATCATTATTACAATCAATAAAATGTAATATATTTATATAATGTTTACAATCTACTGATAATGAGAAGATGTAGTATTTAATTAGAATTTACAAGCTACATCTCTTAATTCTAGGAAGATAAACAATTACAGTTTGCAAAGCCGAAGTGTCATTTAGAGTTCAAGCATAGGAATAGAAAATCAATATAAAGTGTTTTCTTTATGTACTTATTAAAGTATTTATTGTTTTTCAATACTTTATTTCCGAGTGGTATAAAAACATAACCTTACAAATCCTTGGTCTATTAAACTTTCGCTACATAGTTAGTTATTCAAGTGACGGTTATAAAGAAATAATCAGAGTAGTAATATTCTATTCTCAACATAGATTACTAGTATAGGTGAATGGTTACCATAAGCGTAATAAGCATGACTTCACGTCAATAATAAAACCACGAACAATATATTTGTATAATTTTTAAACGGTAACCAAGTAGAGTCATTTACCAAAATAACATTTCTTTCTAAACTCTATATACATAGAAAAATTAGATTCTCATAAAAGTAAGTTCAAAAGAAAATAGCTAAACAGAGGCCTTAAGACCTTTGATTCTAAGCCTAATTTGGAAAGGAAAAACAATCTAACCCCAATGTTTACATGTGGACTACAAACTGTAAAAAGTAAGATAAACCTAGTCGCTTTTAAAATATTTCTTCTTCTACAATGTCGACTTCTTAGTGAGATGTTACTTTAAGACTAATAAAGGATTTGAATGACTCTTGAAACGCATTGTAAATTCATAAAACAGCTTAGTAAAGAGTTTATACAAAGAACTCTCATAGGCCTTGCTCCAAATCACATTCCAATATAAAATTAAACCAATAAGAATTTTTGACAAAAGCTTCCTAGCTTGAACCCTGGAGTTCGACTGTAATCTTTACGGCCTTTATGCCACTTAAAGAATAAACAATAAAAGATATCGGGAGAGGGTAAATGTTTAAATAGTTGTTGTAGAAAGGATTAAAAGAAACATCTTTTTCATCGTTTTAATAATCGCCTCGACGATTTTATTACAGACCTAATATTCTTGTCTTTTATCAAAATAGGAAAACTGTAAACTTTGTCTCGAAACCAAATAAAATCGACAGTGAAATGGCCCATGCCTACAACACTGTGTACTATAAAAATGATTTATATTGTTGTCTTAGAAACATCTTTCAGATAACCCTGACGAATATATATATATATATATATATATATATTAAACTGTGTTTTAGAAAGGCTTCTACACCCAATACAAAATAAACAAGATGAAGGCTCACGGCCACATTCTCCTTACAAACACTAAAATTAAGTTAAACATTCAAATCCCTCATGGTTCAGAGTCGCTCGAAGTCTGTAATTATATAAACACAATTCTAGAATCAAAATGGAAGAATTTAAACCCCTTATTGTTTAGAAGAAAGTGGCAAGACTCCGCACTCACAACTCTTACGGCTCTGGGATTTTTACACGGTGATTAAAACGACAACATAAACATAGATACCTTATCCAAACCCTTACGGGTCTTGCTATAGTAAACAAGTTTTAAAAACCATTAAAATATTACAGAGTGGCATGGTCGTCCACAACTCCACAAGAGATGATTCACACCCTTTTAATAGAACTGTGTAAAATACCTAAGCAATGTATCACTCTCTTATTTAACTGAGAGTGGAGGAAAACCCAACGCCATGAAGCAATCCACAAAAACCAGTTTCTCCTCAAGATCCATGCAAGGGAGTGATAGAGGTCTTACTAGTCAAAGAAGAAGACTTCGCATCCAGAATTGCCCTCCACCTCGTTCTTGAGTCGTTCTTGCAAATAGTACATTAACCTAGAAGTTAAACTATGAATGATTTAAGAAAGACTCGGTAATAAGGAAAATATATTTTCATAAATCAAGAACTATTACGAACTAAGGTGTAGAAAAACCTTACCAGTATCATCAGAGCGAGGATAGTGAACCAAAGCCAATCTAGAACATGTAAAGATTGTCCACTTTAAGGTTCATGCATCTCTTTCGAATGCTAAAAAAATGTTACTTAAATCTGCAAAGTATTATAAATTTTTACTTTATTTTCATAATACTTTATCAAATAAAAAATTTATTTTTAATAATAATTAATCTTTATCACATCCTATCTAATTTACTTTCCGTTTTTTCTTTTCCCTATTTCCATTACATCTTGTTTGGTATTCCTTCAAAACTTTTAAAATCATAACTAATTTTAAGATTAAAAAAACACACTTTCCGTTTTTTCTTTTCCATATTCCCATTACATCTAATTTGGTATTCCTTTACAACTTTTAAAACCATAACTAATTTTAAGATTAAAGAAACCCAGCGAATACTTCGTTGACTTTACCACAAGCATACTCAATGGAAACTAATAAAATTAATTTAAAAAAAATTAAATTAAAGATATATCAACATAGATTTATGGTAAAAAGATATAGAAAACGTCTAGAAGGATCATTTTTTGAGATGTAAACATGTTTTTAATATGTAAATGTTGAAAAAACGTATATCTAATTTGTGTTTTTTAATATATATATCGTTGTAAATGTTTTGACTTTAATTTAAGTAGACATGTTATTATTTCATAATATTTTATTATTTTCTTTAAAGGATAGGTGTCAACTTTAGGATAAGTACGGAAGAAGTTATACATCTCCAATTTATCTAACTTGTGTTTTATATATAGATGTCGTAAATAATATTGAGACATGTTATTATTTTATAATATTTTTTTTATTTTTTAAAAATAATACTTGTCAACTCTAAGATAAGCCGTGAAAGACTTACACATCTCCTCTTATTAAACTGTAAAATAACAACAAAAAATTTAAAATTAAACAAAAAAATGACGAAAGCTCCAGTAATTAGTAGGTACTTTTGCGTCTATGTGTGGGGCCCGGGGCTCACCGCCTCACCGCCTTAAAATGGATGGAAAATCGTCTGAAACGTCGTGCAGCTGGCAGGCAAACAGGGCTGGAAACGCGGGAAATCTCGCGGAAGGGCTAAAATTCGAAAAGCTGACTGCGACCATTGGAGCTGGACCATTTGGCACCGTCCATTAACTCAAAAGGTGGCAACTGGAAATGATGATGATGACGAGCCGGGGCTGGGATAGCATTCTGTGAAATAGCTACCGCAGAAATAGCTTTTGACAAAAGTGACAAAACTTTATTTTAATTTTCTTTTGAAAGACAAGTTCTGTTTTTCGAGGGGGACAAATTTAATTGTTAAATTGAAAGATAGCTTCTCGGTCCAAAAGTGGGAAGAATTTTATGGCTGGTCGGTCATAAGTGGGAAGATTTTTATGGCTTGTCATTAAAGAATGCTAACATTTAATATTTCGGAAAATTAAGATATGATCAGAAATATATTTATGTAGTAATAAATTTAAAAATAATGGAAATAATTCCTCCCGACAACCTTATCTAACAATAAGTTGTTTTACTAGATAAAAATAAAATAATAATAATTATTTAATATTATAATAAACCTGTATTATGAATTAAAAATTAATTATTTTAAGATATTAAAATGTTATAAAAAATATTTTAATACGTGGAACTTTGTGATAGATTCAAAGTAAATTATTTAAATGGCGTATCATTTTTAAATCAATATTATGAATCCTCCCACATTATCGTCACTCGACTAACACTATAATACTATACTGTTTACTTGGAAAAACCACTTTAATTACTCATAATACAAAAAAATCATGGAATTCCAAAAAAATAAGGGCACGTAAGCCCAAAACACCGACTTATTTGTCGGTGCCTCATTTGTCCACATCGGAAGTCATAACCCGAAAACCTGATTTGTTTGGCCAGGATATTTCATTACCGCACTACAACTTTTGTTTTTTCCCTCAAAATTTCTTCATTGGATGTAAATGTTCGTGTTATTTAATCGGTCATTGGCAATACCCGACTAAGCTTTGGTTAAATAATGGGGAGATCGACCAAAATACCAGAGCCTGGTTAATCCACTAGGAGATTGACCAAGATACCAGGGCTTAGTTAAATCAATGGGAGATCCACTAAAAATGTTGCATTGCAAAATATTAATAACATTAAAAATATTGTTCCTTCATTGAAGATGAAAATATTGTTCTTTCTAAGTTCATGATCTTTGTTGTAATACCTACTTTTCTAGTTTTTTAACTTGTCAAAATTATAGTGAGCTGCAAACACTTCTCACCAAACTCTTTGAGCGTAGCAATACAATTTCAAAACAAACTAATTAATTGAGTAGCCTTTTAACTTGTCAAAATTATAATGAGCTGGAGACACTTCTCACCAAACTCTTTGAGCGTAACAATGCAATTTTAGAACAAACTAATTTATTGATTTCTTTAGAATCCATAAAACAAAGTTTAGTATGAATAGACGTTAACTATCATCATTATAAATTAAAACAAACTAATTTATTGATTTGCTTAGAATCCATAAAACAAAGTTTAGTATGAATAGACATTAACTATCATCACCATTATAAATTAACGTTGATTATTTTAATTAAGATATTAAAATGTTATGAAAATATTTTAAAACATAAAGCTTTGTGTTTGATTCAAAGTAAATTATTTAAATGGTTATCATTTTTAAATCAAAATTATGAATCCTCCCACATTATCCTCATTGGACTAATACTATAATATTATTCATGGAACTCCATAAAAAAAACACCGACTTATTTGTCGGCGCCTTTGTCCAATTCTGAAGTCGTAACCCGGAAAACCTGATTTCATATTTCATTACGGCACTACAACTTTTGTTTTTTCGCTGAAAACATTTTCAGCGGATGTAAATGTCCGTGTTATTTAATCGGTGAGTGGCAATACCCAACCAAGCCCGAGGGTTCCAAACCCGAGCGGCCAGTGTCATCTTCAATCCTGCGCAGAATAACGCTGCCATGGCCGATATAACATAATCGTCCATGGCGGAGTTACAGATTAAAACAAAAGTATGGCGTTCTCAGAGCCGAAGCGTCAAGTTTTTTTCTAATTAAGGGATCTTTCATATCTGTTATGTATTTATAACGCTCTGTGAGTAAAAGCATTGCTTTTCATCTCATGATATAGAAAACCTAGGTCATTATATTTTCTTTTAAAGTTATAATTATACAACTATGCTTCTATATCTGTTATTTGCAAGCATAGGCTTAACATTTTGTGTTGACGTATAATGCATCTGTTAAGAATAATATCTGTTGTTATAACTCTTTATCTATCTTAGTTATCACAGAAAATGGATCTTCATATTTTGGAAACATGAAACAACAATTACCTATGCCGAGCACCATTCTCAAGGCTTGAAGTGCATCGGTTTTGTTTTCATTTATCACACTGGCTGCTTATTTATTTTTCATAAATTGAGTGACTATCCAATACCCTTTTGGTACATTGGTAATTTAAAAAGATCAACTAATTCTTATGATTCAAATTAAATTAAATTTTATTGAAATGTAGAGGGTATATTCGTTTTCTTTCAAATTTTCAAGTGCCTTTTATAATCGTTATATGCTTCAGCAAATTTACTGAATTTACATAGTCAATGATCCTGCTTCTATTGCCAAACGACCTGCTTTTTTCTTTCGTAAACGCCTCATATTTCTGAATGCTCGGAGAAGCAAATTTTCATTCATTTTATTGGTAAGTGACGTTGAAATTTAATGGTTACATTGTATTTGTTTTTAACTCTAAATTTAAAAAATCTAATCCTCTTACATGATAATTAAATAAATCTTATTATACAGTTCAATCCGCATAAGAATTTGTCGGAGCTAGTTGGAGCTAGTTGTATGTAGCGAAGGGCCTCAACTATTTCACTCCTAAAGTAGCTACTAATTATTAGATTAATTTTTAAACTTTTAAACTTTTCATTATTATATTATTTATTTAAGTTAAAAGTTATATAAACTAGAAACTAAAAGAGCTGGGACATTGTCCTTGTCATTATGTGACTCTTCTAGCGTATTTAATAGACAGACATACACTTCAGAAGTCTTCTTTACTTGCAGGCATCTCATTAACTAAGTAAAAGACAAGTCAGAGCTAACTTAATTTTAATACCGTGTCAAAATAGTCTTGGAAAAAATTGAAAAATAGAAAATTACTTTATTATTATATCAAAAACATAAAATGAAAATATTGAGAAAAAACATAATAAAAAAGAAAAAAAACTTAAAAGCTAAATTTATTATTACAACAACAATATTGTATTAAAGATGCATGCAACTCAATGTGGAATACATCAAGTTGTCTATAAAATGCCATATATGTTAAATTCAAATTAACAACACACCATTACCAACACCTGAAATGTCATATGTGAAAAGTAATTTCCACATAATAAGCATTGGTCAAAACGGAGATGTGATCTACAACCTAGGGATCGAAAATCTTCAATCCTTAGTCGTGACTTGTGAGGGCAATGAACGCATGTAACCCTACAGAAATGAGAATATAGCCGACACTGTCTCTATTACTAACTACCACATTTGTTACTAAATGAATATGAAGCCACCAAGAGGTGACATACAACATTTGGAAGGATTAAAAACCACTTGCAATGCAAATAAAGAAATAAGAAATATAACTGATGCGTCTATGTTAAAACCCTATTTTATAAATATTTATGATCGTGAATAGTGATTTACTTAATGAGAAAAATAATAGAAATGTAGTTTAATTATGTGGATAGAGGTTATTATTTGAGATTTGGGGTGGACTACAGTTTATGTTTTTTCATCTACCAATGAGGATGAGACTAGTGTACTTTGGAGATTGGTTTTATCACAAAAGGAATATAAAAAATTACTAATAGCAAGTTGTATAACTGATAAATGATGAATGGATAACCAACACTTCATGGCGGGTTCATGGCAGATAACTAAAAGTATGTGAGATAAAAATAAAAATGATATAAATGGATAACATGACGAATGCGTATGATAACATAACTCACAATTAAAACCTCTCAAGTAGAAGAATATGACTAATAAAAAAATATTTACAAAGTTTCTTTCGTTATCCCTATAGACATTATCCATCCACAAACTATGTGGATGGGCTAGTTTCAAACACTAAATACATGAGAAATGAATACTGAGTAATGGAAATATTTTATTTTAGAAAATTGTGATATATTTAATTACTTTATTCTTCTTCATAAAAATGAAAAAATGAATACTCAATAATGGAAATATTTTAATTTAGAAAATTGTAATATATTTAATTACTTTATTCTTCTTCATAAAAATGAAAAATGAATAATGGAAAGATTTTTATTTTAAAATTTTTTAATATATTTAATTACTTTATTCTTCTTCATTTTTTTTAATTATATATATATTATATATATTTATAATTTTTTATACATTTTCTATTTTAGATGAATTAACAAAAACTAAAGTCACCACATGTTTTTTCAAATGTCACTAAAGTTAAATCATAAAAAAATATAAAAACCTAATTTATCAAATGATAGAAGCAAGATAAATCAATTCAAAAGATTATATAACTAGTAACAACCATATTAATAAGATTAATATGTTTGGAATAAGCGGAGAAGACACATATATCTCACACATTGATAATGTTTGTTTCCTAAAAAATGTGTTAATTTCTTGGATCTAATAGTTAATCTATTATAACAACCACTTAATTTGTGGTTGTTAAACTCATAGTTGTATCATCATTGGATTCAAGCTAATAGTTGTATCTAATAGTTAATATAAAAGTTAATATAAAGCCATCGCAATTAATATAACAATTTCCAGCTATCTCAACTCCTAGCTTCCAAATAGAGTTCGACCAAGTCTTATGCGCATTAAATCGACTTCCAACTGCAAGATGGAGTTTGACTATCACATGAGCTACACATTACCATGCCACTAAGTGTAGTTACCAAATAAGTTCAGAGGAATTTATTAGGAATTCAGAGGAGTTTATTAGGAGTTCAATTGTCACACTAACTGCACATTACTTCAACTCCTCGCTCTAAAATGCAGCTTAACTAAACCTTATGCACATTATCTCAACTTCTATCTATTAGATGGAGTTGCATTGTCACATGGACTACATATTACCATGTCATTAAGTTTAGTTATCACATGAGCTATTTTTTATTTTTTATTTATTTTTTTCCAACTACCACAAAGTGCACTTATCAAATGAGTTATTTTTTATTTTTTTATAATTGTTAATTATGAAATTTGAACAACACCATAGAATCAATATCGATAGTACACTTCATTCTCGTCCATAGATGAAAAATGATAGATGGTAGTTAACCTCAAAATTCTAAGATATATATGCTTTTCGGCGTAATTATTAATACTTAATTTATAAACTTATAGTAAAGAATAATAATTAGTTATAAGTATATATCATATATTAATATGGATTGTGGTCGAAAATGATGGTCGTGGTTGACCTTGGTTAATTTTTGTTGAGGGTTATGTGGCATAGTAACATTAACATTATGCATCTTATGTTTCGTACAAGTGTAATGTAACATTGAGACATTACTCAAAGGTCATATTGGATTTTGATATTTCTAAGTGATTGTGTATTAATGTGACTTTCCTCATGGGGTACGGTGTAGTTTGGATTCCTTGAGGGTGATGTCACATTTAGTGCGTATGGATATTAATGGTGTTTATTTAGCATGGTTGGCACTAATATTTCAAAATGGTTGGTCAGGTTCAAATATTATCAACTCTGGTTAAGTTTTTTTTGTCAATGATAATGCCATATTGCAACCTTCATCAAATTGAGGACCTTGCATGTATGTCATTTTTTTTAATTATTGCTTACATTAAAGCACAATGTTCAAGGATGATTATTTGCAGCTACTCCATTATTTAAGGGTAACGTTGTGGCTTTATGTTTATCAATCTTTTTTGCTTGTTTCATACATATTCAATTGTTCTAAATTAAAATATGCCCATGCACTTATAATTTTTGTGAACAATGCTTCATACAGATCGAATTGCGATCACTTTTTACAATGAATGATATAAATAGTTCAAGGATTATACCCTATAGTATTTTAATACATAGGAACACATTGTGATCGTAATGGATACATTCTTGATCGAACTATTAAAAAAAAAAATTGGTTAGAAATAAAAATTTCCCATAGTTTTGTTATTGTCAAATATAATTTTCCATAAACATAGAAATGCATCCACTTTATATAAATGAATGCTATAAATAGTTCAAGGATTGTATTGTAAACTCTTTCAATAAATAGGAATAAATTGTGGTAATGGAGAAATTCATGATTAAACTATTCAAAATGAAAAAAGTGGGAACTAAATTGATGAGATTATGTAGCATTGCACCATATTGGAAATGCTTATGTTGCAATACACATTCCTCAAGGGTTGCGTCAATTGGATGTGGTTGAATTTCATTGGTTGTGCAATACTTTAGAGTTGTTCATTAGGTTCTAGTGTGATCAACTCTTATTAAGTATTTCTATTAATGGTAATGTTACATTGCAACCTTCATTGAATTGAGGTTGCTACACATAGGTGATATTTTATAATTATTGATTATGTTGAAGTACAATGTTCAAGGAGGAGGATTTCCAACTACTACATTATTTGATTGTTATGTTGTTCTATGATGCTTCTTAAGTAGATTAGCTTGTTATACATACTCTACTCCTATAAATAAATAAATTTCTCATACACTCGTAATTATTATAATGCTCCATGCACAAGGAAAAGTGATGATTTTTTAAGATGAATGCTATAAGTAGTTCATAGATTTAACTATATATAAAACATTGTGATAATGGATTGATTCTTGATCAATCTAATAAAATAGAACAATTGTTATAAATAAAAAAATTTCCCATGCAATTTCAAAAATTATAAATAATGCTCCATACACATTTAAATGAGAACACCTTTTAAGTTGAATGCTATGAATAGTTCAAGGATTGCATTGTATATTCCTTGAAAATATAGGAAAACATTGTGATGATGGAGATATTCTCAATCAAACTATTAAAATATAAAATGTGGGAATTAAATAGTTTTGCAATGTAAGATCAATGTAGCAAACATGTTTAATCATGAGTAAATACTCATAAATATTAAACATATGTCCATGGAGAATCCCATCTATTAGATTTTACCCCATTTTCCCATGGATTAGATTGTAACAGGCCCAAATTACTCAATGTAAAATTTGGGAAAATGGGGTAAATTTTTTTGCTTTTACTATATTCAACAAGTCAACTATGTTAGTCTCTTGAGAGTGTGTAATCATATAATTGTAAACACTACTATAATTTTTATCTATTCATATAAACAAACTGTAATTTAATTAAATTAAGTTCCACTAAGTAGGTGACAAGAGGTCTATATTAATAACCATACTAGTACAAGAATAATGATAAGAACTTATACCTCAAATATAAAATCACATTTTGTTTACAATTAAGAACCATCAAACTACAATCACTCTAATACAATTCTACATAAGCGAATCTTATTTAAAATAGATACAATTGTTACATTAGTTACATTAGTCGCTAGACTGTCCCTCGAATGTGATAGTGATTACACATTACGGGCTGGTGCAAACTAATGTTGGTCACTTATGACGTGTTCGTTGCAATGGACTGGAAAAACATAAATTTGAACATCAAAAAGCAATATTAGAGGTACTTACACAACTTTTTGGAATATGGTGTAAGAATATGAAATGGGGAAAAACGGATTACCTTCCAGAATATATAACTTTTATTTATGGAAACTAAGCATAAATCCCCAAAAATGATGTTATTCTAAGGTTGGTATGTTATATTTTTCCCAAAAAATAATGAATATGTTTGCATTGGTCCACTTGTTTGGTATTCAAATGGTGGAATTTTGTGAAAAACATTATATAGAGTTGTAGACAACAGGTGCGTCTAGTGCAACGTTATTTCTCCATCTTTATTTATGTTATATTTTTTATTTTTCAAATTAATAAAGTCAATGACATCGTAAAATTACAAGGTCGAGTGTTGGTCCACCACATCTTGGTCTTAACAAAGTCAATGAATGATATTGTTTTTAGGATCTAGGTCTTTGTGTCTTCTTGTGCAGGTTCTTTTTCTTTTTTTAAATAGGTGAGGCAATCAAAAGTTATAGTCGAAGCAAATAGCCTACCTTTTGTGTTAGATTGATGTTAGTCCATTTAAAATTAAATAAAAAATAGAAAAAGATCATAAATTTAAATAAAAATTACATATTTGGAATCTACAGACAGAGCTACACAAGTGTGTGAATTTTCATTAACAGTGGACAAACGTGGCATATGGAAAATCATGCACGAAATAGGATAAGTGGTACAAACCAAGTTTTTATGTCATAAGACAGTCCAAACCACTTGGTTGGGAAACCTGAACCTAAAACCAAAGCAGCCAAGTCATCCACCATGTTGATTGGAAAAAAGGTGCCGCCAAAATTCTAAATTGAAATCATGCGCGTGCGTAGATTAAAACATAACACGCACGCACTAGAAGTGCGATCACACTCTATGGGTGCGCATGCACTAAAAGCGCGTTCGCACTACTTTGTACGCACGCGTTAGGGATGCGTGCACACATTTGTTAATTAAACACTTTGTTTTGATTTTATATTCAAGTATTTTCAATGGAATGATGATGACGATGATGATGAGGATGATGACAATGATGATCAAATGAGGATGATGACTATGATGAGGAGGAGGAGGAGGATGACAATGACGATGATGAGGAGGATTACTATGATGATGATGAAGAAGATGATGACTATGATGATATTGAGGAGGATGATGACAATGATGATGATGAGGATGATGCTTATGATGATGAGGAGGAGGAGGATGACTATGATGATGATGACTATGATGATGAGGAGGATGATGACAATGATGATGACTATGATGATGACGATGATGACGATGATGAACAATGATGGTGATGGTGATGAGGATGAGGATCACAATGACTATGAGTATGATGATGATGATTATGATGACGATTATGATGATGATGATGATTAGGATGATGAGGATGATGATGTCGATGACGACGATGATGATGATGATGAGGATGATAATGTCTATGATGATGAACAATGATGGTGATGATGATGATGATGACAAGGATGATGATCACGATGACTATTACTATGATGATAGTGATTATGATGATGATGATGATGATGATTGCGATGATGAGGATGATGACATTGATGATGAAGATGATGATGAGGATGATGATGATGATGACTATGAATATGACTAGGAGGATGAGCAATGATGGTGGTGATGATGATGAAGATGATGACGAGGATGACAAGGATGATGATGATGATTGTGATGATGATGATTGTGATGATGATGATAAGGATGATTTCAATGACGATGATGAGGATGATGACTATGATGATGATGATGAATAAGAGGATGATGATGACGATGACAATGGTGATGAACAATGATGGTGATGGTGATGATGAGGAGGATGAGGACGAGGATGATGACGAGGATGATGATGATGAGGAACAATGATGATGATGATGATAGGTTTAGTTGAAACTTTGATTTGATTTTATTTTCAAGCATTTGCAATGGAATGATGATGATGAACAATGATGAGGGGGAGGAGGATGATGACAATGATGATGATGAGGATGATGACTATGATGATGACGAGGAGGAGGATGATGATGATGATGACGATAATGATGATGATGTTGGACAGTGACGATGATGATGATGATTATGATGATGAGGATGATGATGATTATGATGATGATGATGATGATGATGAGGATGATGATGACGACAATGATGATGAACAATGATGGTGATGTTGATGATCATGATGATGAGGACGAGGATGATGATGATGACAACAACGATGAGGAACAATGATGATGATGATGATAATTTTTTTTGAAACTTTGCTTTGATATTATTTTCAAGCATTTGCAATGGAATGATGTTGATGAAAAATGATGATGAGGAAGAGGAGGATGATGACTATGATGTTGATGAGGATGATGACTATGATGATGAGGATGAGGGTGATGATGATGATTATGAATAATGATAGTGATGATGATGACGATGATGAGGATAAGGATGATGAGGATGATGATGAGGAGGAGGAGGAGGAAAAGGAGGATGACGATGAGGATGACGACAATGATTATGATGATGATGATTACATTGATGAGGATGATGATGTTGATGATGACGATGATGATGATGATGAGGATGATAATGAATATGATGATGAACAATGATGGTGATGATGATGATGAGGATGATGAGTATGATGATCACAATGACTATTACTATGATGACAGTGATTATGATGATGATGATTGCGATGATGAGGATGATGATGTTGATGCTGAAGATGATTATGATTATGAGGATGATGATGACGATGAAGATGACTATGACGATGTACAATGATG
This sequence comes from Pseudotsuga menziesii, assembly GCA_001517045.1. NCBI lineage: Eukaryota > Viridiplantae > Streptophyta > Pinopsida > Pinales > Pinaceae > Pseudotsuga > Pseudotsuga menziesii. The sequence continues at coordinate 165,807 of LPNX010554220.1, forward strand.
GTGATGATGCTGAAGATGATGATGAGGATGATGATGATGCCGACGATGATGAGGATGAGGATGATGATGACTATGAAGATGACTATGACGGTGATGATGATGATGAAGATGCCAATGAGGATGATGAACAATGATGGTGATGACGATGACGACTATGAGGATGATGATGAACAATGATGGTGGTGATGATGATGATGATGAGGATGATGATGATGATGATGATGATGATGACGATGATGATGATGACGATGATGAACAATGTTGGTGATGATGATGATGAGGATGATGACAATGATGGTGATGAGGATGATGACTATGATGATGAGGATGAGGAAGAGGATGATGATGATGATGACAATGATGATGAACAATGATGGTGATGATGATGATGATGAGAATGAGGATGATAATGATGATGATAGGTTTAGACTATATTGTAGTGGTGATGATGATGATAGGTTTTAGACTATATTGTAAAACTACTCAAAATAATCATGAATATGAAGTCGTTGTTGAAGAACGTTAGTCGTTAAATGAAATAGACGTTAGTGAGTAAATGCTCTAAATGTTAAATAGGGGCGCACATGCGTTTAAGTTTGTGTGCATGTCAATGCGCTCACGCGGTCTTAGACATGCATGCGAGTGATTAAAGGCACATGTGCACAACTCTTAGTAGGTAAAAAAAAAATAGAGTTCTGGATTCCCGATATTTCTACCTATTTTCACATGTTTTATTTTACTATTCGTGCATTTTATGCTCCTGAACTGTGCAATTTGGCTCACAATCCATCACCACTCTTTGATCTATTGGATAGAATCTCACTCTTGGAATCTAACAAACATATTCAGTGGTCCTAGAAGTTAGTGGAAAGATTCACACTACAAGTTTTCATTGGAAGAAGAGATCATTTTGAATAGGTATGGTGAATTGTAAATAATTGTTTTAATTCACAAGCTTTTAGATCATTTCATTGATTTATATTTTATGATATGCCTACAACAATATCTTTCTCATAGAAAAAATTTAATTTCAGAGGAATAAATCCCAACTTCACATCTAAACAAGTCTTATATTCTCCATACAAGATGAAGTATGCAATGTTAACTAATTTACATTTGCACATGAATATATTTTGATTTTACACAATGATGTCATAGATGAAGTTATCACTTGAGAATTTTCAATTAAAAAAAAAAACCTTTGAAGTAATCATGGGAGAGGATTTGTTAAGTCATGAATTTGTTTTCTTTAGTTTTATATTTTTTTTATGTTTTTGAAGCTTGCTTATTTGCTTACTTCTAGGAAATTTTGAGTTTATCCCATTAGGTTTTCATCATTTTTTGTTTTTCTTATGTCTTCAAGGGTTCTATAGGGTATATGTTGATTAAAGGGTTCATGAATAGCAATAAGATCAAGGTTTATCATGTAAACCTAATTTAAAGTTGAATTAGTGGTCAAATAACACAAAATTTGATTTTTGAACTTTCTTGTAGCGCAACGGTAAAAATAATACACTGGCACACTACAAGAAAGTCACGGGCACTAAATTTGCCATTTTTTACGTCGAATTCTCCAATGATTTCGTTCCTGGGATGACTAATCACATGAATAAGCAGTTTTGATACGTGTTTCATTAGGATAATCATGTAAACAAGTGTTGGCTATGACATGAGGGAGATCGTGGCAGTTAGAAGTAAAGGCATGGCAAATCATGACAGACAATGGAATGAGGCGACATTGACGAGAAAGCGGTTCTCGAATTAAGCGTTACAAAGCTGGTGTAGATGCTAGAATGAAGACACATTGCTAAAGAATTGAAATTGGCAGTTGAAGAAGGAAATTACGGTTTCACAACATGACAGTTGGAGGTGAGCTAAATACTTGAAGACATCTGGAGCATTCAATTTGACATTCATCTAGTCCAACAATCAAATTTTAACACCTGCAGCAAGCTAGGAGTGAGGTATCCCGCGTGACCTTGGTCATGGCCTATTAAATTGGGGTTTTTTCTGTTAAGCCTTATAATGTTAAATTGTTAAAGGAAAACATAAATTCATGTATTCAACAAACTCCCAACAGTGATAAGTCTAAAAGGTCTAAATAAGCAGCATTTGATGTTAGTAAAGTTCAGCAACAGACCTGTGAAAGACCTTTGGTGCTTTATTTGACCTAAATTATCCAAGTTTGGCACAAAGTATTCCCTGAATTTATAATAGAATAGACTGTATAGAATCGAGGACAATTAGCCAGTGAGAGTTGAAGGAAGAATTGACTGCCAAAACTGTGAAAACTTGAGGCAAATAGGCTGTGAAGTCACTAACAGATTCTAAAAATCACACAGAAGCATCATAAAGCCTTGGGAGAGCAGATGAAGAAGAGTGGGAAGACCAACAGGGCTGAGCCCACTGACCTGAATTGGATAGAAAAATTTCCAGGATGTGCCGAACTCTTTGAGAATGCTGGATGGTTGAACTTCTTTAAAAATATTGGTGGATATAATACTGAAGTCTCTCACAAATTTGCTCAATATTATAACAAATATATAGTATCATTTGATACTCTAAAGTTCAAATTAACCATAGATTTGGTGGCTGAAGCAACATGGGTTAAGAATGAAGGAGAACTTTGGTTCAAAAAGGTACCATTTACCTTCAATGCCCAAAGGTATCTATTGCCTGGCATATTTCCAGATTGGGGAAAAGGAGTGCCCATCCATAATTTAAGAGATGAATGGGTAGAGCCTATGAAGGTTCTACAAAGCTACATTACATGTGAAGAAAGGTATGCTTTTGTCTTCAAGTATCATTTCAGGTTCCTTCAACACCTTAGTGGTGAATCAAGGATGAACTTGCCTTTCTTCCTATTAAAAAGCTTGCAGAAAATGTCCAACAGGATCAAAGAAGATCAGGACCACACTGCACAGTCCATCTTTCACCATGGATTGATCAAGCTTATTATCAATAGTGTTCTATAGAAATAAGGAAAGACTTGTGACTACTTTCTCTTTTGGTCTGGGTTCCAAAATAACCAAGAAGGACATCCTACCAGAAAGCAGGTTGATAAGGGACAAACCCTAATTAGAAAATTAAGACAAAAAGTGAAGGCTGAAGATGAAAAATGTTTCAAATTAGAGGAAGTGGTAGAACCTTCAAAAGGAGATTATGAATCTCAACAGCTTCCAGTTGACAGTGAGAAAAAAAAATTGTTGTTTATTCACAAGGAAACCCAGCCTGTTCAAAATGAAGCACCAACAGAAACACTCATTGATGAAAAAAATGTTTTTACAGAAAAGGTTTTAGGAGATGAAGAAAATACTAAGGTCCAACAATAAAGTCCAATTACCATCTTGTCTAAAGATGAAGCATAGTTGTTGGAAGGAGCTGAGTTGACTGTCAGTGGTAAGACTAGGGTTGGCACACAAAGGGAGTTCTGCAGTCAGGAGGATAAGACAATAATGCCAAAGAAAAAGAAGATTAAAGTTAAAGAATTTGCCTCTATCATGCATCAAGGCAAAATTTTAAATATGGTAGGAGAGTTTGCTCCAGGCTGGAGACCCAAAACTAGACCCAAAAACAAATTGAGGCTAAACATGAAGAAGTTATTAAACCCTAAGTTGAATACAGAAGGGATAACTATGATTGATACTTCTTCCTCAGATGAAAAGCTCGAGTCTAGAAAGGGTGATAGCAACGGGAAAAAACCATTAAATACAGAAGAAGAATCTAGCCTCACCGAGACTAAATTGTCTACTATGTTTTTGGAAATACAAGGTAAACTATTGAAGGAACAACAAAAAGATGAAACAGAGATTTCTTATTCAAAAAACAAGCTGTTGATGGATGAAAATGCTCTTGCTGAAACAGATAATCAAGAAAACCCAAGTGTTCATGATACTTCCACAGAGCTGCTGCCTAAGGATGAAGAGATCTGTAGAAATCTTAACATTCCATGGCTGCCTAGTGAGCTGCAAAGTTCAATAGGAAGTGAGGCTTTTGACTCAGAGAAAGAAAATTTGCAAAGAATTATCAAGCCATATAAACATCAAGTAGAGTATATGCAAGAAACAAATGATTGTTTGATTACAGCTAATAAAAGACTCAGGGAAGACCTAGAAGAGGTGAATGATCACTACCAAGAACTCATTGCAGTCTCCAAATAGGCCTTAAAAAGGAAAATAAGTATAGATTTATAGTTTGCAGGATTAAAACAGACTATCAGAAATCTACAGCAACAGAATAAGGAGGTTACAAGAAGAATGAAAGAGATGGAAGTTGAGCAGCAAAAAGCTAGGAGAAAGGCCCAAGCCTTAGAGGGGATAGCTCTGTTAGCAGAAGCTGCTAAAGACCTATGAGCATTGTTAGCAAGAACATTTACTTTTTATGTTTAGAAGAGTATTTTATTTTTGTAATTATTATTTTGACAATATTCTATCGATGAGTAGAATAAAAACAGTTACTGTTTAGACTCTAACTAAATTTTGAAAGACAGTATTTAGGAAGGTCACAAATAGAACAAGGGGTTCGACTTTTGGATGGCTAGAGGAGGTCTCTTGACTTGTTGATAAGATAAGTACTCGACTCTCATGTGTATTTGATGAGCTGATTATGAAATATATGCTCCATTTTACCCTTCAGTCTATTCTTTGGCTTCATTTCTAGCTTGTTTAGCTACATAATTGATAATTTCATTGCTGGTTTATAGTTTTTATGCTTGTAGTGCTGATCAGTTGTGGATGAACTTCAATGTTATGTTCTGTTGGATACATGGTTATTATATTATGCATCTCAGTTCTTCTTTACTTGTGATTTAGTCCCCATTTGGGTTATGAATGTATTCCCTCTTGTGACCAAACTTCACAACGAGAAAAACCTTTCAAAAAACCTAAAAACTTAGTTTTGTTTGATTGAATATTTGAGATTGTGTTGGCTTGTTTCTTTGTAGTCTGGAAACAATTTCTGGCACAAAAAGGATCCATATTGAATAGTTCACCAAGTTGTCCATATTATCTATACAAGATGAAGTGTGCAATGTATACCAATCAACATTTGCACATGAATATATTTCTATTTCTCACAAGGATGGCATAGATAAGGTTCTCTATTGAGACTCTTCAATTTGTATAAATACCTTGGAAGCAATTATGGGAGAGGGACCATATTGAACAGTACACCAACTTATCCATGCTCTCCTCTTCATGCTAGATTTATCATAACATGCCTTTGAGCTTAAAAGGGATGTCCCTACCTCAATTATTTCTCCTTTCTTCAAAGGATTTTCAACCTCCTCATTTCACTCATCTTCTTTTGACTTCCAATACTTTTTGAACATAAACGAAGTCAGAATCCTATAGCTGTAATACCTACAAACTTAACTATCTTTACTTGACTCAAATAGAGTATAGAAATGAAAATTTGGTCCAAACATAAAGACAAACCTTTAATAAATGATTATGTATCAATGCCAATAATTAGCATACTAACATATCTGTAATTTAGTTATTTATGTTGGAACACATCATGTATCTTGTATAATGGAACTAATACCTTAGTTGTTGCTTCTTATGCAGGAGTAGACCTCATATTTTTGACTTTGAAACTTTCGAATATGGGTAACTCACGTAACAAAGCAAGAAAAACTAGAAGGAATATGCCCAATGAAAAGAAAAATGAGGTAAGAGAAAATTCCAGGATGGTAATGGAGAGAGTGGGACATGGTCCAGACATTTCCACTAGTACTACATCCGATCCTAATAGAGTTGATGACATAACATCCTCTACTTGAGAACCACGAGTGAAGCGGTTGCATCCAATGGACCCAACTCAAGTTCCAACATCAACACAGTCTCTAACCAACAATTCATCAATGAGCCATGTTGAAGCTCTTGAACACATAGGTGTATTGAGAGATCCTGAGTATGAAGTGTTGGACTTAGTAACAATGACTAATTTGCAATCTCTTCCAGAAGACCACAACCATGTCGAGCACACTCCCAATATGGACTGACATGTGAATGATTCACCACAACAAAGAAGCCTTGGGATCCATAGCTCATGTCCACATTTCATACCTCGACTGTCTACTACAATAAAAAGGACTCCTAGATGTATCCATGTGGATGAAAATTGTCTGTCAGGCCTTGAAGGCAAGTTTCCCAAGCGCACTATCGATTGGCAATGTAACAAATTAATGAAGGAATATTTTGAATCCCAAGGTGATGTAGCTAAATGTCAATTCATTAGAGATAATTTGAGGTCAAAAATGGGCCTCAAAAGGACCAAAATGTACTATAGAAGTCAACCAATTACATTCTAGTAGATGACATCATCCCCCATGGTTGAGGTGGCATTGCATGAGTTAAGAATTCTTATTTGTCACATTTTCTATTGTGGATGAAAACCCATAGTTAACCAAGGTAGTGGTACAAGTACTTTTAAGTCATCAAGTGAAGTACTCACAATAAAAGTCATTTCACACTTTCTCATAAAATAATATTATTGTTATTTTCAAGTAAAGTACTTACAATTCACTTTCTCATAAAGTAAAGTACTCATAATTCATAAAAATGTCTTTTCACATTTTTTTATAAAATAATATATTGTCATTTTCATGTTTTTTAATTTTAAATTATATATTCA
>LPNX010554220.1:185419-221448 GCA_001517045.1 Pseudotsuga menziesii
GACACCTATGCAAGTAGGTCCTCAAGGAAAATCATTATTCTTCTTCCAGTTCCTAAGACACACCACTACTCTTTTACCTTTCCCCCTAAAGGATTCGTCCCCAATCATCGTTTTAGTCGTACACGCTTTCAGTCTCCTAGCATAATTAAATTTCATCTATAATTTTGATGAGGCTAGGATTTTCACTTACAGTGCCTTTTTTACTTACGCTTCACGTTTTTTTGTCGTTTTTTGAGGGGATGTTACATAGTTTCCCCCTTAGAAGTAACATCGTCCTCGGTGTTACATATTCGTCCAAGGATTTCTGTTCATTTCTTCAAGTTATTATTGCTTGCTTGTGCATCCCTCACGATGTTGTTCATTTTTGCGTTTGTCATCTTTCATATTTTGTGATTCCTGCAAGCCTTTATCCTTCATAACCTGCACTTTTGCGCAACAAAACTAGATTTTTCCAAGAATTTATTTAGTAAACATGTCATTATTTTGTAATTTAATTCCAAACATAAACAACAAGTCCTTTATACAACACAACATTTGCAATTTACAGAACATATTTTTGCCTTTGTTTGTGCTTTTATCATCATAAAAAGACCTATTCTAGGATTTACATCAAAAGAATTCATAAGTAATCCCAATTTACTTATCTTTTTGGAGGACGTCTTTTACCTCCAGTACTTCAATGCTTAAAATCGTCCTCTGCTTGAGATAGACATTCTTTCATTTCATTCATTCACAAATTAGCATCATTTATTCCACATAATTTCAAGAAGTAACCTTTTACAAATGTACCGTTTACCCTCTCTCTTGAGGGAATTTTCCCTACTTAAGTGTTTAAAACATTCACACATGAATACATTCAACAATATAGTCATTAGAAAAATCGTTAATATGTGTTTTATTGTTTCATCATGGAGTTGAACAACTCCCAACAACACTTTTGTTGATGGACAAACTCTCCCTTGAGATTCTCATCTTTAAGAGCTCTCTGTTGATCATTGAACTCTCTCTCGAGTTGCTGACACCAATTGGTCTTACAGGCTAAAAATTTGAGGTTACTCTCCCTTTTGATTGCTAGTCAAAAGTTTTTCCCCCAAAAACATCAAACGTCGTCCTGTTTTCCAGATGTCAACTTTGTGCCTAGGTCTTGCCATTGATATCACAGACTCTTTCATAATTCCCCTCAAGCCTCCTTGCTTGAGTCCAAGAATTTCTTTTCCACCCAGCCTCCTCCTTGAGTCCAAAAAAAGTTACCTTAGCAAGGTAGATCCGGATCCTCAATTTTTGCCCCTTGGTGTTCCCTCGAAGAAGAGATTATTTTTTCCCCTTATTTTCTTTTTATGTGCAAGCTATACATAATTTTGTTTTGAAGTCTTTTAAGAAAGGAATCTTATTATGTGTCTTAAAACACACTCTTTTGTCTATATATATATATATATATATATATATATATATATATATATATTCTAATTTCATGTTATTTTTAGAACAAGAATATATTGATAATGACTAATGTGAACTCATTTTTGTTTGATCGTATGCCATGTTTAACTAGCGCATGCCATAAATAATCAATTAGTTAGAAGGTTTGTCAATGCAACCTTGACTTGAACTCCATGCTATGAGCCATTATATTAATGCACCAACCTTTCATAATTCGTTAAAAGAAAGGAATGAGGAATAATGCATCAACTTAGGATGACACCTATGCAAGTAGGTCCTCAAGGAAAATCATTATTCTTCTTCCAGTTCCTAAGACACACCACTAGTCTTTTACCTTTCCCCCTAGTGGATTCGTCCCCAATCATCGTTTTAGTCGTACATGCTTTTAGTCTCCTAGCATAGTTAAATTTCATCTATAATTTTGATGGGCTAGGATTTTCACTTACAGTTCCTTTTTTACTTACGCTTCACGTTTTTTTGTTGTTTTCTGAGGGGATGTTACAAGTTCCATGAGTGATTGAAATTGACAGCTACTATTAAAAGAAAATATGATCATGATAACTTACTCCGTTTTCTATGTGAACTCTGCAAAATCCTTTCCCTTTCCATCTATATCGATGTCATTTTTGAATATATAACATGTATAAATACTTATTACCAAGTATGATCTGTTTTATGCACCATATTGGTAATAAGTATTTATACATGCTATATATTCAAACATGACATCGATATAGATGGAAAGGGAAAGGATTTTGTATAGTTTAGATAGAAAGCGGAGTAAGTTATCATGATCATATTGTATTTTAATAGTGGCTTTCAATTTCAACCACTCATGGAACTTGCATCCAGATGTTGACATGTTATCTTGCACAAGCACACGATTGTCTACATTTGACTATTTGGACTAGAGACAAATGACTATTTTCTCCATCCCTTTCACACTACTTCTTGTTAGCCACTAAAGCTATACAAGAATACAATTTTTCATCATTTGCATTCTCAACTCCTTCTATTCTTTAGAATTAGAGATTGAATTATTTTAATGTAACTTTCAAGTGAAAATGTTTGATGCATGTATATTCAATAGACACCCTTCACTGGTTTAATATTTCACCCATGTTTCTCTTAACTTTGCTACAGGAGTTTAAACATCATGTCCTTCACAGGTTTGCTAACTCCGCACTTTGTATTTTTCTCTACATGTCCTACCTGGTAAACCACTGTCTTTGCAACTTTCTCTCTAATTTGTGTTGCATCAGGCTACTAATAAAAAAATAATTGCTCTAATATTGTAAATGGTATTTGAATTCTACATTATGCTTTCATCTCTAAATTTTAATTGTAATTCTAGTAAGTTTTTATCCTTCTTCTATTTGAGTCAATAATTATAATTCAATGAGAAAGCAGAAGGTATAACATAGAGCAAGGTCAAAGAGTTGTTCATGTTTAAGAGATACAGTTTCTATAACATTTCTTCTATCCTTTTTTGGAGAAATACAGTTCATGCCCAATACTTGTTGTGTTGGAACCAAAGCCTTCATTGTAATTTGACTTCCCAAGCCCTTCTTCAACCTTTTAATAATGCTCTTACCATGCCCAACAATTAGCATGTCATCTCGGACAGAGAGTGACCAAGTGTCCCTGAACGACATTTTCATGCGAATTGCAGCCTGAGATAACTTGGCAACCAGAGGTCAGATCAATGAGTTGTTGACTCATTTGGTCTCCTAGCATGCCATTACCTCTAGAGGGCCCTATCCACCATGTTTGCATGGCTCAGAGACTCCACTGTGCATTGATTTTGTAAACTAGGGTTTTGCTGAGTTTCCTTCAATGCAACTCTTGCATTGGTGGGTCAACTCTAAAAAAACCCTCCTCTGTGCTAGTCTAGGTGGTGTTCCCATGTTGGCATTGGCCATACACACCTATTGGAGCCAACGACATGCAATCTTGCTGGTCCGTTTGGTTTTTCGCTCCCGGACTGAGAGTGACCAAGTGTCCCTCAACGATATTTTCATGAGACTTGCAACTCGACATAACTTGACAACCAGAGGTAGAATCAACAAAATGTCGACTCCGTTGGTCTCCTGGCATGTCATTACCTCTAGAGGTCCCTCTACACTATGTTTGTATGGCCCAATGACTCCACTATGCATAGTTTTCATAAACTAGGGTTTTGCTCAGTTTCCTTCAATGTAACTCTCGCATTGGTGGGTCAACTTTGAAAAACCCTCCTCCGTGCAAGTCTTGTTTGTGTTCCCATGTCGACATTGGACATACACACATGGTTGAGAAAACAACATGCAATCTTGCTGCTCCATTTGGTTTTTTGATCCCGGACTAAGAGTGACCAAGTGTCCGTGAACGACATTTTCATGTGACTTGCAACTCGACATAACTTGAAAATCGGAGGTTGGATCGACGAGCCATCGACTCCTTTGGTCTCCTGGCATTCCATTACCTCTAGTGGGATCCTCCACCGTGTTTGCATGGCCCAGTGACTCCACTGTGCATTATTTTCACAAACTAGGGTTTTGCTCAATAGATTTATTGATGTTGTAATTTTTTGTAATACGAGGTTCTACATTTGTTATATGCTTGGAAAGAGTGCCCTAAAGGGATGTATCTTCATGGTGTTAACGTACACTTGGACTAGGATTTATTTTGTTGGGTTTCCGTGTGACATTAGGATGAAGATAAGTGAAATATTGGACCATAGTGCCCATCTTCACACACATGTTGAGGAGAACAAATGAGCATAGCAACCACCTTGGCACAGATATTGAGGATAAGCATTGGAGCATTGTAACCACCTTTGACACATATGTCGAGGAGCATTGGGAACAAGAAGACATGGTAAACAACTATAGGAGGAATGCATTACATGATGAAACTTGGATATGCATGAGGACACTAGGGTTTATATATGTAAGTAAACCTTGGAGAAAGAGATATAATATAGAGGAATTGATGGTTGTCTTCCAAAATATATAGCTTTTGTTGTCAAGTCAAAGGAGGTAGAATTAGGGTTCCAACCCTGCAGAATATACAAATAAAAGAGCTAATTTCTTTGGTGATATTGCAGTCTTGTTCTTGTGTGATACATGGAGTTTAGGGAAAGGGCAACGGAAAGCTTAACTTGATAAGTCTCGAGCTTCTTTTGATTCCTTTCTTAGAAGAAGATTTTTTTAACTTTAGTTGATTTTCCATGGAGGTCTTGGTGCTTGTGTTTATGTAATAGATAAATACCTAGGGTTTGGAGAATGATCCTAGGATAGGCATGTTGACATATAAACTAGTGCTAGACTCGTCTAAAATGGCATGTGCTTCTATGATGAAAGATGATTAGGGTTTATAAACCCTAACGAAGAAAACAATTATAGTGTGGATACTTTAATGCATGCTAGGGTTTCATGAACTACAATCTCGTTGAGACTTGCATACTAGGGTTTCATGAACTACAATTTCATGCTATAACTAGGGTTGAGAAGTTATGAGATGAAACACATGTACATGTACAAATTGAAAACCAACTAGGGTTTTGTGAACTACAATTGCATGCTATAACTAGGGTTGAGAAGTTATGAGACAGAACTAGGGTTTTGTGACCTCTTTAAAATCTATGAGATGGAATTAGAAACACATGTATATGTACAAATTGAAAACCAACTAGGGTTTTGTGAACTACAATTGCATGCTATAACTATTGTTGAGAAGTTATGAGATGGAACAAGGGTTTTGTGACCTCGTTAAAAGCTATGAGATGGAAGTAGAAACACATGTACATGTACAAATCCAAAACCAACTAGGTTTTCATGAAATACAAATTGCATGTTATAACTAGGGTAGAGAAGTTATGAGATGGAAATATGGATTTATGAGCTATTTACAAGTTATGAGATGGAAAAGAGAAACACACCTATGATTTCATGAACTACCATTACATGTTAGGGTTTCATGAACTACAATCTTGTTGAGACTTTCATACTAGGGTTTCATGAACTACAATTGCATACTAGGGTTTCATGAACTACAATTACATTCTATAGTTTCATGAACTACAAATTGCATGCTATAACTAGGGCTGAGATGTTATGAGATGGAAATATGGATTTATGAGCTCTTTAAAAGTTATGAGATGGAAAAGAGAAACACACCTACGATTTCATGAGCTACCATTGCATGCAAGGGTTTCATGAACTATAATCTCATTGAGACTTTCACACTAGGGTTTCATGAACTACAATTGCATAATAGGGTTTAAAGAGCTACAATTGCATGCTATAGTTTCATGATCTAAAATCGCACATTATAACTAGGGTTGCGAAGTTATGAGATGGAAGTAGGGTTTTATGACCTCTTTACAAGTTATGTGATGGAACTAGAATGGTATGGTATGTTATATGATAGTATGGTATGGTATGGTATGTTAGTACATGGTATGATGTTAGTATCATAGGGTATTGTAGGGTATGGTATGATATGCTAGTATGGTATGGTATGTTAGAATGGTATGATGTTATTATGTTATGTTATTTTATATTAGTAGGTAGGGTTTTGTGAACTCTTTATAGTTTATGAGATGGAAGTAGAAACACATGTACATGTACACATCCTAAACAAACTAGGGTTTCATAAACTACAATTGCATGGTATAACTTGGGTTGAAAATGGCCCTCTCCCTCATGTTTTCATGGCCCAGTGTGTCTAGATATAACTAAGAAAGCACATGTTGCAGCATTATATTATTCATGTACTAGAATATAAGCCAACAACTTGCATAATAAAGCTAGGGTTCACATATTGAGACATGGAACTACAAACTAGCCTTTTTATGAACTCTTTAGGTTTGAAAATCAAATTAGACTCGTTAGTATCATTTAAGTAGAAACCAAAAGGCCATATAGCCCTAGGATACACTTACAAATTTAAATCCAACTAGGGTTTCATGAACTACAAATTGCATATTATAACTAGGGTTCACAAGTTATGAGATGGAACTAGGGTTTTATGACCTATTTACATATATATCATTAGATTGGTTAGTATTATTTAAGTAAAAAGCAAAAGGACCTATACATAGGCTATGCACATACATGAAATAATTTTATTGGGATTAATATGAACTACTTACTATTTCATATGTTCACAAATGAAAATACCAATGTGTGCAAATGCTAGGAACAATACTAAAATTATCAAATTGTGACAATTGAATTAAACCCTAGGTTATGAATTGAATTTCTTTGTTATCCTAAACCCTAGCTAACACTATTGTAATTGATGAACAGTTACATGCTATACTTGCCCGAAATGCTAATCCTAGCTAGACTTTCTTGAAATGCTATGTGCTTATATGATGAAAGATGATTAGGGTTTATAAACCCGTTGAGGGCTAGAAAATCGCAGGCAACAATAGCAAGGGATTCTCCCTAGTAAACGTTCTCAACTAGCCTGTTACTGTTTGGTATGGGGAATCTCTCTCCAGTTTGTGATCTGATTACCGTAGTTCAAGTAACCGAAATAAAGGGTTTTACCGGTTACAACCTAGTCCACTGTGTATCTTTTTTAGTTTTTTAGCTTTAAGTATGAGATGCAAATGCCTATCTAAAATGCAGATTGATAGAGAATACGAGGAGCAATCACAATGTGATGCGCAGGTTCTTACCTCTTGTTTTAAATCTCTCGCATATAAATCACACACAAGAAGAAAACTAAAACTAACTTAACTGAATTTTCCCTAGGGAGCAAGATTATCATTTAATGAGTAATGTATTACTGTTCATGCATTAAGAAAAATTAGAGGTAGTTGTTCTTTATTTCAAAACACATAAACATGAATAGATAGATGAACAACAAGATATCTCATTGTTTATGAAAAGCATTCATTACTCATAGTGGAAATTCCATAAAATAAACTAGAGAGCATTCATACAAGAACATAGGTTCAACAAGTTAGAACGATCTCACAGTTAATGGAAAAAAGATGAAAACAAAATAGTTCCCCTTCAACAACATCCATTGCAACACCCTGGTTTTGACCCCATTTCCATGATGTATATAATGTAATTAATCATGGTAAGGAGATAAAGGCAAAATCCAAACCATCGATTTGGTTGTGTATGTTTCGGCAATGGGGATAGTTTCCAATGGTATATTGTGCTATTTGGCACATTATAGTTGGCATCATGTAAACACGCACATCAAATAAAATCAACCACAACCAGCTACGACAGTGCAACGTTGAAATGAAAAGGGCATGATTCCAAAGGATAAGGGGTGGGGGATGTCAAACCTTGGTCTATGGGGGGGGGAACCCATGTGTTACCACCTTGTTTGATTTTCCATCTTCTCTTGTCTCATCCAACCTCTTTAATGTCTTGTTGAGTTAGTTGTGGGCATTTATTGCTGAGTAGTGGTGGGTGTGGTAGGACTGTCAGTCCTTGCCCATGTTCCCACTCCACCAGCAGACTCTCCTCTTCACTTACGTGGGGCAGAAGGAACATTCGATTCTCCCCACAACGCCATGCTTCCCGGTTCTGTTCACTCTCGACGAGGCCATTCTCCCCATTTTCTGCTCAGTCTCACGCACGAACATGCAGGAGGAGGCCGGTTCATCTCCTCACGCGGAGTGGAGTGAAGAGGGTGTGCGATTTGTGTTCAGGGGGTTCGCCTTCTTCTCTCTCGTGCTAGTTACTGGTCGAGGGTGGTGTTCTTTCTGCCCTTCTCACGCATAGGGATTCTGCGTTGGTTTTCCTCATGCAGGGAGCAGGTGAAATCGTGGCTCTCACTGAGGATTCCCGGGTGCAGGAGCCATTCACGCTCGAGGCTATGTGCCTATGTGATTCATACTGGTTTCAGTGGTATGTATATGTCTCCTTGTTGATTGTGGCCGTGTATGCTGTCTGCTGTGGTCCGCGTTTGTGTTTTCCCATGTTTGCGCTAAGAGTTGGCTTCTCCTCTATTTTGGGACTGTTTAAGGTCACCATAGTTTTATTATGTGTGATGTGGGCTGTCGATTTCCACATCCATTAGCTGAGTTATGCCCCTGTTTTGTGTAATATGAATTATTGCCATCATTCATTGTGGGGTTGTGGTTGTTGATATACCTTGGTTTTGGGTGTTGCTAAGTTGTTTTGGCCATGCTAGGGCCAAGAACAACTCTAAGTTGCCTTGTGGGGTTGAGCTGTGTTTCATTTTTGTTGGGACTATCCCCAGTTGTCTTTGCCTCCATCACAGAGCTGTGAGTGGGTTGTTTGCTGCGGTATGCAGTGGGTGGTATTCGGACTGTTGAGAGTGGGATTAGAGGCTAGGTATGCATGAGAAGACTATTGTGGAGACCACCAGCTTGGCCTTTAGCCTATCCTAGCTCCTTGACAACCCAGTGAACCCTATGGTGTGGGTTTGGCTGTGTGTTGGAAAACCATGGCTATGTGTAAGCCTGCATTGATCCTTATTCCTAGAGGAATAATACCCAGCTCGGGGGTGGTAGTGCTGATGAGAGATTGATGAGCATGCTGGCCTATGGTTGGGTGGAACATTGCAGCGACGTAGCTGGTTGCATGGTGAGTTATTCATTAACAGATAAGTACTGTTGACTAATTCATCTCTGTAATTATATTTCCTATTAATGAATGTGATGAACATGAATGAATGCTTGTATGCATGCATGTTGATTCCACTGTGCATGATAAATAATTGTAGCTGTGTATGATAATTAATTACACCTGTGTGTGTTCTAATTCAATGCATGATGAACATGTTGAATCCTGGTTTATGTATATGTTTTCTTCCACTGAATGTTGAGTAACCATGCATCCTTGTATGATGGATTATGCATCTTGGTATGTACTATGTTTAGTCTTTTTAATGTTAGCATTTATCCTTGTTCATGTTCATGGGGTTGTCTGTCCATTTGTTTGGTGTTCGTTGCGTCCTCTTTTTCGGTCAGAGGGTTGGGGATGTGTCATCCATTGAACAACATTTGAACATTCTAGCAAAGCTTTCTCCCATAGGAAAAATTGTAATTATCTATTGCAAAAGGAAATAGTTCTTCTTACAACATGTTCTCACAAGTATAATTGGGAAAAATTCCTTTATTTCCTCTAACTTTCCTATATTTAAACAAAACAACAAAACCCTTGGGCTGCCCCAACCCCAAGTGACCTTTGGTCTCCTCAAACCAATTAATCTCACAAGTTTGTCCTTTTGTGAGTGCTCATGATTCATATAATGCGTTACATTTCAGATTAGGACTTATGAGTACTTCATAAAATGGTACCAGCTCGGTAACTTATGAACCTTTTCCAATCCTGGGCCTTTGCTGTTATCGATTCTGCTTTGTCTTTTATTCTGTCCTTTTTAAGATCCCGTTGATCTCAGAACATCTCTTCCTATCACTTTTCAGCCAACTCCCTTTTGCTTTGTCCTTCTTCGCAATATAATCATCAAACTCGGTCTAGAGAATCTTCTAAGTCCATCTGCAATTAAAACAAAATATTCATCATTAATTTGGATTGCATCTTTTCAAAAAATTTAAACCATACTAATAGTAAAAGTAATCATCAAAAGTGAGGCCCTGTATTGCACTCTTGTCATGAAAACCCCAAAATGATAAAAGCATCTAAAACCTTCATCGTCCATAAAATAAGGTAAAAACACACACAAAACGGTGGGAAAAACCCTCACTGGCAGGAAAACTAAGCATCAGACAGATAAAACTCTTGATCGATGAGTGGAAAAACCACAAGTCGAAAGGTTAGTTCAATAAGCTGCCGCAATGGTAGAAACCAAAAAGACTAAGGATCCCGGGTCAGCAAGAAACGTTGGTGAAATAAAGTATTGAAAGCTGCTGCAACGACGGAAGTCACATGGACTAAGGGTTCCGCAGCAAAAAGAAAACATCGATAAAATTTAGTACAAACCATCGGCAAATGGAATAGCTAAGCATCAAGTGATTAGTTCATTAAAACATCGCAACGACGAAAACCGCATCGCCTAAGGGTTCCGTAATCAACATAAAACAACAACGTTCATCAACTATATAAGTTAGATGGTCAGTATGCTCTAGAGCCATAATGGGAGGAATCAAATAAACTACGAGTCTCGATCAAAGTCATAAATCTTTTCGATAGCAAAAAGAAAAACAATAAAACATGAAATCGGCGCGGGTAAACCTTAATCCGTCAGAACGTTTATTATTGATCCTTTGAAATGGCGACTGCATAGGTGACTATAGTTCCAAAAAAAACTTCAATTGTCTCTTGATAGTGTTAAAACAAAATTGCAAATTAAATGGTTGACCAATAAAACCAAGCAATTGACATAAAATAAAACTATCCATTGGGTCATTCATTGTTTAGCTTTCATAAGCACGGCTGGATAGAGAACTATGGACACGATGCACTATTCAAAAGACTTCCGACAATGAAAAAACAAAAATTCAAGTTCAAGTCAAACAAAATATAGTTATTCAAATTTCCAAAAATGGTAAACAGTTTACCCCAACTCAAACTCAAGATTAAAACTGTAATAGAAGACAAAATAGTTCAGCAATTCAAAACAAATCCAAGCAAGACAAAATTTAAAAGCAGGGTCCAAAATTTAAAAATTTGGGAAACAGTTGCAGTAGCAACAATTGGTGACTACCTAGTGAACCCAGATCTCTGGACAATTTCTTCCTTAAGTAATAGACTATTTAACAATAAAATCATGTTGAATTCTTCTAGATGTCTAGATTTCCCAAATGGCAACTGTATGTACTTTTAATGATTGATGGTAGTCCAATTAGGAAAATGGAAACTCGGATTTCAAAGTCAAGATAACTCTTTTGAGGCTAAGATAATGAATTTCATTTATTACCTCTGTCTTCAGGTAGCTTCCAGCTTGGACACCATAGTATTGTAACATATGGTAAACATAAATATTCATCTGTTCCTCATTCCCATGCCATTTTACACTTTATGTGCTTTTGGACTTTTGTCCTTTCTTTTGAGTCCTCCTTCATGCCTTTCTTTCTGAATTTTTATTCAGGCTCTTCTATCCATAGTGTCCTTTTGTGTGAGAGATGTATTTAATTTTCAGCTCACGGATGGAGAAGAACTTTTGGCAATTTTGTACTCATCTGATTCAGTACTTTGTTTTGATACATATTGCTTTCTTAGGATATTTTGACTCTTATTTGCCTTTTGACTTTAAATTATTGTCATGGGATTATTTATATATAATATAATGTTTACCTTGCTTCCTTTCCATGGGAATTTTGCTGTCACCCCCTAGGAAATTTTTAAATGTGAGATGGATGGAGCCTCGAAATAGTATTTTGGAGTTTTGATCCTGAGTTATTTTATAGGATTAAGTACGATTTTAATGTGTTCATATCCATTCAGGAAAACTGTTAAACTAAAAGAAATTATTTCAGATAACACAATAGTACACAGTCTTATAATCAAGGATTTTAGTTAATCTAGAATTTTGATGTTCTCCATGCAACCAAAAGTTTTCCTCTTTTTATTGAAATCAATCGAAATCTAAACTAAATTAAAACATAAATAAAATAAATCAAAATAAACAATCAAATCAGCTTATTTATGCACAAAACAAAAACCAAAAGATCAGGAAAAATAAGGTTTGGGAACCAAACTATTTACTGGTAAGTTCTCTTCCCACCCCTATAAGTCTTTCAATTTATAGGTTCAGGGGCCAAGTTTTGCTGCAATCTGAAAAGGGCCTACCCATGACTGTTGAAACTTCATGTGCTTCCCCTTTTCATCATGCAGGTGATATCACTTAAGAACCAAGTCTCCCAGTTCAAATTCCTTTGTTCCAGCTTTGTGCTTATCAAGCCACCTTTTCAATAACTCATGTTGTTGCTTGAAACATTCTTTGGCCCTGGATCTAGACTCTTCTTCCTTCAAAATATTATAGATTCTAAGTTGCAGGATTTCATTAGCTGTGCCTCTAGACTCTTTGGCTATTATGGAAGATGGTAGCATAATGTTAGGAGGAAGTATAACCTCTTTTCCATAAACAAGGGTATACGGTGACATACCTAAGGAATTATTGGGTGTGACCCTATCATCCCAAAGAGAATTTGGTAATGATAAATGCCAACTTCTCTATTTTTCTATCACAATATTTTTTAAGATCCCAATCAGATTCTTTTTTGTAGATTCTGCCAAACCATTCCCTTGGGGGTAGTAGCTGGCGGAATAATGCAACTTAATTCCTTTTTCATGAGCAAATGCAGTTAACCTAATAGAAGAAAAATAAGTAGCATTATCGAAAACTAGAGAAATTGGAACCCCAAACCTGGTCATTGTATGATCTTGCAAGAAATCCATGACCACATGTTCATTGACCTTCCATAGCGGAATGGCCTCGACGCATCTTGTGAAGTAGTCAGTTGCCGTTAAAATATATTTGTGCTGCAAGGATGAATTTGGTTTTATTTCTCCAATGATATCAATTCCACACTGCTCAAATGGTTTCTTTATCATTATGGGCTTCAATGATCCTGTTGCTTTGGCTTGTCTCCCCCCACACCTCTGGCAGATATCACACTTCCTAACATGGGCATGAGCATCCTTGAATAGTGTGGGCCAATAGTACCCGAATCTGAGAATATTGTGGGCTGTCGTATCTATAGAAAAATGGCCTCCAGTCGGCCCATCATGTAACTCTATTATGACCTTTTTTGTGTCTTTTTTCTCGAAGCATCTGAGAAGGACTCCATCATAATTTTTCCTAAATAAAATTCCATGAATGATCTAATATGAAGCTGATTTAATGTGCAACGCTATTCACTATTTAGATATCCAATGTTATGGAAACAATCCTTCCTGAAGGTAATGAATGATTTCTAGGTAACAGGAACCTGGAGCTGTGAAAAGAGAACATACATACATCATATGTAATTCAGCTTCATTTTCGAAATCATTTTCTTCATTGTTTTTACCTTCAGCCATTAATTTGCACAGTCCATGTCCTTTAACTATGCATCCTGGTTTGAATTCGAGGTCATATTCTTGTAAACATATTACCCAGTTGCCTCTTCTTTCTCTTAATTCCTTTTGTACGAAAAGAGACCTCACAGTTGGGTGTGGAACTATTACCTTTGTCCAGTTCTTATGTATGTACAACCTGAATTGTTTTACCGCTTTGAAGAATGCATAAGCTTGTTTATCTACCGCTGGGTAATTAAATTCATCCCACTGCAGAATAGTGCTCATAAATGATATGGGGAACTCATCTCCCCCATCTTCCTTCTGAGTGAGCACCGTTGCTAGTGAATCGTCAGAAGCGAAAGTGTACAAAATGAAATCCTTCTCAAAATATGGAATTTTGAGATAGGGTGCATGAGTAATAGATGTATTTATTTTACTGAATGCATTCTTCTCTACATCAGTCCAGTTGAATCGTACACTTTGTTTCACCATTTGCTGCAAAGGTTTAACAATTTGAGCGAAATCCGGCGCAAAGCTTCACACGAAATTTATTGTCCCCATGAATGATTGCATCCTTTTTTTGTTATGGGGTAAGGGGATCTATTGAATTGCTTTGATCCTTTCTTGGTCTATGGAGTTCCCCTTTTTAGAAACCATGTGACCCAGTAGCTTTCCTTTTATAACAACAAACACACATTTCCTTGGATTCAGTGAGATGCCGTATTTTCGACAACGCTCGAAAATTTGTTTTAAATGGAATGTGTGTTCTTCTCTCTTCTTTGAAAATATCATCAAATCATTGAGATACACTACAACACTACAACCAATTAGACTATGGAAAGCTATATCCATAGCCCTCTGGAAAGTAGCTCGAGCATTAATGAGTCCGAGGGGCATCCTTTTGCAAGCAAAAGTTCCCCATTTTGTTATGAATGTAGTCTTAAGTCTATCTTCTTCAGCTATTAACACTTGATTGTAGCCAGAGAATCCATCTAATAATGAAAATAACTTAGAACCCGAAACCATCTCCACTATCTGTTCCATGGGTGGGACTGGATAGTTGTCTTTGTCTGAAGCATGATTTAGGTTTATGAAGTCCACACATAGTTTGATTTCTCTAGATTTCTTCCTTACTGGTACCAAATTTGAAACCCATTCTGACTGTCTAACTTTGAATATAATTTTGGCATCCAATAATTTCTTCACTTCACTCTGAATTAATGACTCCAGTTTTGGATGCATCTTCCTCAAAGGTTGCTGATAAGGCTTGACTCTAGATATAATAGGAATGATGTGTTGTATAATCTTGGTATCATATGTTTTAAGTTCTTCATATGTCCAGGAAAATACATCTTTGTACTGTTTGAACAAACTAATGAATTTATTTCTTTCACCCGGGGAATAACACTTTCCCAAATTTACATATTTGGGTTTAACTTTAGTTCCCAAATTTATCAGCTCGAATTGCAAAGACGGGTTGTGAGTCTTAACATTTGCTTGTCTTCTGAACTTGCTATCTAAATCAAAAATATGCTCTAAAGTCCTAAACCATTTAGGAATGAAGTTGTCAAATGTTAACTCAGCTTGGTGTTCTTCATCATCGATCATTGCCCCTTTGAAAGTTTCATCATTCATTAAACATTCCAAGATTTGTTGATCATCATCAAAAACTTGTATATTAGTAATCATGTCTAGAACCGAAGGCCTCAAAAGTAATTCAATATAACACTTCTTATTTGTAGGCACAAGCCTTGCAGGTGAGGTAGCTGACAAGTCAACTGCTGCATTCTTAAGTCTAGGAATGGATAAAATATTAAATGCATAAAAATTTGTCAGCAAATCCCATACTTCATTCTGATAAGCTTTTAAATGAAATGATATGCAATGTATTTGTTTTCAAATCTGTTTTACAATTATTTCAGAATCCCCATATACTTTCAGATTTTCTACTTTTAACTCGATTGCTTTTCTTAGTCCTTGAACTAATGCATCATATTCGGTTGTGTTATTGGTACATTCAAACTCTAATCTACATGAAAGAAAATGTTTATTCTTCTTTGGATCAATCAGGACATAGCCAGCTCCTGATCCTTCCAAAGTTTTAGATCCATAAAAAAAAGCGTCCAAAAACTATCTACTTCTATTGTACTTGAATCAACAACTACATATAAAACTAATTCTACTATTTTACAATCAAATTCATCAGCGAGTGAAAACCGAAGGAGATCAGGCTGTGTGTCTGGTGTGCCACTGACTTCTTCTGCGTGGTAGTTTCCCAGTTCTGGTTCAATGAATTAATTTCCCAATATAGAATTCACTGGTTCATTCTTACCATCTAGTTGAGTAACATTGTGGTTCATGCGGGACTCTCTTAATACTTTAATTTGATTGGGACTTCCCTTATAAGGCAACCATAGATGTGACTAATCTGAAGAAAAATACCTATTTAGCTTTGCTGACCAATCTCGACTCAAAACAAGTCCATAAGATTCAGGTATGTCTGCTACTACAATATCTATGAACTGACATACCTTTTCATTTGAAGATAGTCGAATCAAAACATCCTCCATTTCCCCAACTACCTTCGCATTTGTTCTATCTAACTGAATAACCTACCGAGTAGATGGTTTAGGCTGTCCATTTATCTTTTCACAAAATGAAAATGGCATAACATTTACTGATGCCCCTGAGTCCACTAAAAAATTTTATACGTTATGGTTGAAAATTTCAAAAGTCAGGAGAAATGGTGGAGTTTTGCATTTAGGCTTACCTCCCACACTTACTTCACCAATTTCCTCTTCTTTTGGTTGACTGTAAATGGTGAGCTTTTCTTCAGGTATCTCAAGTGCTTTTAACAATCTTTCTTTATGCTGAAGAATATTACACATTTCAAACAGTGAGATATTTTCCTTAGACTCTTAATATCTTCCACAATGTAATACTCCATCTTATGCTCTTTGAGATTCCTTTTTACATCATCGGTCTTTTCTTTAATGGGATTGACAGGCATGTTGATTTGCTTTGCTTTGGATCCTGACTCGTAATGGTGAATTCATGTATTTTATCAACTGTGGTGCTTTTCTGAATTTTCTTTATGTTCTCTTGAAGTCTCTTAATTTTCGGGATTACTGATCTGTCTTTACTTAACAAGCCTTGAATTCTTGTTGTCACATTTGTTTCTTCTGTTTCATCCTCTTCTGTATCAAAAAGTGAGACACAATCCCATAAAACCAGAGCATAATCCTCTTGTTTTTCCGTGGGTTTACTATTATATTCTTCTTCATTATTAGGTTTTGTTAATTTAGAGTCCAAGAGCTGATTCATAACTAATGTCATCAAATTTATCCATTGAGGACAATTTTTTTCAGAATGGGGCTGTTGATGAAAAGTGAAAAAGTTATTCATACCTACCTCTCTCAAGTTCATTGTTGTAGGACTGTGTGGAGGAGGTTTATGTTGATTGTTTTCCTCTCTCCTCTTATAGTAAGGCTTGAAAGATTTCTGAGTTTCCTTTTCTTTTTCCAAATTTATTATTCTATTAGATAGCTTCTACATCAATTTTACCATCCCCTTAAAGTCATGTGACTGCTATTCGTTAGGCTTAGTAAATAATAAGGCTTTCTTACCAAAAGGTTTTTCTCCCAATTGTTCAGGATAATCGTCTATGCTCTCTTTTTCAGCTTCTACTCTCTTCGCCTCTTCATATGTTTCTTACAACGTAGGTTTGATTTTCATCTTGGCAAACATGGCCAAATCAGGCCCTAAAGATGAAGTATAGTATTCGATTAGAACTTTATTAGATGGTTTATCAGTTGCAGAAAAATTAGTAAGATAAGAAGCACACAACCCTTTCATTAGAGCTGCATGAGTTTTCTAGGCTACATATTTATTTCTAAATATCCTTTCAAAAGTGTCCCAGTCTGGGATTGGGTTTGCAGGCAAACCAAAATACCATGAGGCTGATGTTCCTTTAATGGTGTGTGGAAAAAGTCTGTAGACTACATCTTCATGATCTCTAGCCTTCATCCCTTCTATAGCCAAGTAAAATCTTTGCAAATGATCATGTACCAAAATATTTTCACTCGGGTCAAAATTCGGCAACATTTTCTCAAAATCCTGAGGTAAGTCATGTAAAGGAGGTGCTAGGTTTAGAGGCGACCTAGCCTTCCAAGAAAGTGGTGGAATTGGTGGGTTGGGTGGTTGGTTTGCATTTACGCCTACCATGAGTCTTGGTGGAGAGTGAGGTGGTGAATGAACAACAGCATTAACATGTGAACAACAAGGTGTGTTTGGGCCCACTTGATTCAAAGGTTGAACAACTTTCTGCAATGATGTTTCTACAAGTTCTTCCTTGAATCTCCAACCAACATTGCATATTCCAATATAGGGTGGTCTTTCTTTTTATATTCTCTTCTGGGTAAGTCAGGGATAATTCATAATCCTCCAATATTCTTCACATATGCCCTAGTATGTCTTCTTAGATCATTAACTACTTTGTTATTGACTGAATACAAATGTTAGCTACCCTTCTCTTCAGGAATTTGATTTAGAAAGAAACAATTTTTAGAACTGTCACTGGTATAATAATCTCAAGAAAACAGGTTTCCTCGGCTAGACATGCATTGGCGGCCGTCCTTCTAGCACCAACAACTGTTGAGGCCTAGAAAATCGCACGTGACAATAGCAAGGGATTCTCCCTAGTAAACGTTCCCAACTAGACCATTACTGTTTGGTATGGGGAATCCGTCTAGTTTGCGGTCCGGACACCATAGGTGAAGTAACCAAAATAAAGGGTTTTACCAGTTATGGCCAGGTCCACCATGTATACTTTTTAGTATTTTAGTTTTAAGTATGACATGAAAATTCCTATCTAAAATGTAGATTGATAGAGAATACGTGGAGCGGTCACAATGTGATGCATAGGTTCTTACCTCTCATCTTAACTCTCTCGCATCTAAATCACAGACAACAAGAAAACTAAAACTAACTTAACTAAACTATCCCTAGGGAGTGAAGATTATCATTTAATGAGTAATGTATTAGTGTTCATGCATTAAGAAAAATCACAGGTAGCTGTTCTTTATTTCAAAACACATAAACATGAATAGATAGATGAACAACAAGATAGCTCATTGTTTATGAAAAGCATTCATTAATCATAGTGGAAATTCCATAAAGAAAACTAGAGAGCATTCATACAAGAACATAGGTTCAACAAGTTAGAATGAGCTCACAGTTAATGGACAAAGCTGAAAATGAAATAGTTCCCCTTCCACAACATCCATTGCACAGCATTTGAACATTCCAGCAAAGCTTTCTCCAACAGGAAAAATTGTAATTATCTATTGCAAAAGGAAATAGTTCTTCTTACAACATGTTCTCACAAGTCTAACTGGGAAAAAGTCCTTTATTCCCTCTAACTTTCCTATATTTAAACAAAATAGAAAAAACCTTGGGTTGCCCCAACCCCGGGTGACCATTGGGCTCCCCCAACCGTTTAATCTCATAATTTTTTCCTTTTGTGAGTGCTCATGATTCATATAATGCACTACATTTCGGATTTAGAATTATGAGTACTTCATAAAATGGGACCAACTCGGTAACTGATGAACCTTTTCCAAGCCTGGGCCTTTGTTGTTATCAATTCTGCTTTGTCTTTTATTTGTCCTTTTTAAGATCCCGTTGATCTTAGAACATCTCTGCCTATCACTTTTCAGCCGACTCGCTTCTGCTTTGTCCTTCTTCACAACAATAATCATCAAACTGGGTCTGGAGAATCTTCTAAGTCCATCTACAATTAAAATGAAAAATTCATCGTTAATTCAGATTGCATCTTTTCAAAAAACGTAAACCATACTAACAGTAAAATTAATCATCAAAAGTGAGGCCCTGTAGTGCGCTCTCATCAAGAAAACCCCAAAACGATAAAAGCATCTGAAACCTCCGCCATCCATACAATAAGGTAAAAACACACACAAAACGGTGGGGAAAACCCTCATCGATGGGAAAAATAAGCATTGGGCAGATAAAACTCCTCATCGATGAATGGAAAAACCACAAGTCGAAAGGTTAGTTCACTAAGCCGCCACAATGGTGGAAACCAAAAAGACTAAGGATCCCGTGTCAGCATGAAATGTTGGTGAAATAAATTATTGAAAGCTGCCCCAATGGCGGAAGCCACATGGACTAAGGGTTCTGCAGCAAAAGGAAAACATCAGCGAAAATTAAGACAAACCATCATCGAAGAGAAAAACTTAGCATCGGGCAATTAGTTCATTAAAACATTGCAACGACGGAAACCACATTGGCTAAGGGTTCCGTAATCAACATAAAACAACGGCGGTAGACAACTCTATAAGTCGGATGGTCAGTCCACTCCGGAGCCGCAATGGCAGGAATCAAATAGAATACGGGTCTCGATCAAAGTCATAAAACTTCTTGATAGCGAAAATAAAAATAATGAAACATGAAATCGGCGTGGGTAAACCTTAATCTATCGGAACGTTTATTATTGATCCTCTAAAATGGAGGTTGCATAGGTGACTATAGTTCTGAAACAAACTTAAATTGTCTTCCAATAGCGTTAAAACAAAACATCACAAATTAAACGGTTGACCAATAAAACCAATTAATAGGCATAAAATAAAACTATCCATCGGGTCATTCATTGTTTAGCTTCTACAAGGGTGGCTGCATAGAGAACTATGGACACGATGCACTGCTCAAAAGACTTCCGACAGTGAAAACAAAAACTTCAAGTTCAAGTCAAACAAAATATAGTTATTCAAATTTCTGAAAATGGTAAACAGTTTACCCCAACTCAAACTCAAGATTCAAATTGTAGTAAGAGACAACATAGTTCAACAATTCAAAACAAATCCAAGCAAGACAAAATTTAAAAGGAGGGTCCAAAATTTAAAAAAATTGGGAAACAGTTGCAGCTACAATAAAACCTTAACGAGGAAAACAATTATAGTGTGGAGATTTGAATTCTAGCTTATATTATCTTTATGATTGGGTAGATTCTATCCTTGGTTATGCATGATAATTTGAGATAACTTTGGGTTGAATATGTTAATTGAACTTTAATGGTGTTTATTTTTTTAGATATCCTAAGTGTAGACCTTTGGATAGGTCATCATGCACTTGTGTAGGAAATCAAGATGACGACTAAGTAAAATCCTCTGAAATAAAAGGAACTTGCTAGCCAACATGACCCTTCAAACCATGATTGTACACCCAAAGATAACATGTCTCTACCAAAGGAAGGATCAATAGGGATGACAAGATAGGAAGTGAGTGGGTAAGATAGGAAGGAAAGCAAGTGATCTTAGGCTATGATAGGCAGGTAAGAAGGCTATTAGGGCTGCCCTAAATAGGATATTACTTGTCAGGGTTTCCTCATTGATTATAAAGCCTAAGTTATGCATGCTAACCTTTAAGCTTCAGTTAGGATTAGGGTTTCCTCATTGATTCTAAAACCTAGGTTATGCATGCTAACCCTTAAATCATTAAAATTGAAACAAGTACAATAGCTCATTAAAATTGCAAGTGTTCAATATATCGTTATAGAAGACACATATTCATGAACTTGTTTCATTTTTTATTTGTCAAGGAAGAACAGTTTTTATGGGATGTTATCATTATGAAATGTTTTCATTTCAATTATGCATGTGGTTGAAGCATGTTAGTGGTGTTGATGGGATGTTATCATCATATCGTACAGAGTCAACCTCTCTTGCAACCGACATAAAAGTATTTCCATCCAAGCATTTAGCATTATGAAAGTCCTATATTTCACTTTTTAGCTTGTCAAAACAAAGGTACAATATTTTTAAGTAAACATGAGTGATAAATTTTTTTATAAGTGACAAGTTTCCAAGCCAATGGGACTGTTAAACCAAATCAAATTTCCATTCAAGTAAAATGTCTTATGACAGTCCAAGATGTAATTTCTAGTCAAGTAGGAATGATAAGAAGTATATTCACTTGGATTTTGATGACACAATGACTTGCAAGCAATTCAAGGACTTTTCTAGTATTTTTCCAAGCTATGGATGTTTATATACCACTGTCAAATTTGTTTAAGTATGGATAGGAATGACTGTTTATATACAGCCGCTTTAGGGTGTCTTTGTTCCGCTTTAAATTGGGTTATGGACAAATTTGAGGTGAGGTGTTAGTGAGTGGGTAAGATAGGAAGGCAAGGAAGTGACCTTAGGATATGATAGGTGGGTAAGAAGGCTATTAGGGCTTCCCTAAATAGGATATTACAGTGAATAAGTTAGGGAAGCTTAGGATGAGTTAGTGGTGTTCTAGGACTATACAAAATGGATATTACAATTAGACATATATGGAGAGTCGTGGCGGTCTAAGTAGTGTGGAAATTAAAGGAATAAGCCTTGATTTAGAGAGAGGGAAAGTTAGGATTCTAGGGCAAGGGTTTTAGCAAGGGCTAGGATAGAATAGAATGATTTAGGTGTGTCTTATGGATGCCTAATAGGTAGTATTACAGTCTAGTTTGACAGACGGTCCTAGGGCTAGTCAATGATAGAAAATGGAGTAGATGGCCATAGTTTTGAATTACTATGTAAATACCAAAGGCAGACAAGTGCTTTCTATTGCAATTTGGACAATAAATAACACTATATTTTTATGCATTTGTGTATTTTTTTGTTAACTAACCTACAGTGTTAAATTTTTTATGCATTTTATTGTGAACATACAGACTTTATTGCTTCATTAACAATAATTATTGCAAGCACATCAACTGTAAACTACTATTGTAAAGAAGTACAAAATGATATATAAATATACAAGAATTTTCAATCATATACAAAATATAGCAACTCATGGCTTATACAAAATATGGAAACTCGTTCCCCATACAAAATATGGCAACTAGTACCAAAATGCCACATCATGGCTAGTGTACATAGGAGTCTCTCTCAATCCTCCCACCCACCCTCGGAGCTCCCAAAAATCGATCTTCCTCTTCTTTGAGCTAGAGGAAGCTCAATTCTTTTGGCCGGTTCGACCACCTCCCCTTGGGATCTGAAATGGAAACAATCAAATGTCAACTACTTCAGGCAATTATAAATGTATAAAACACAATTTAAATATCAAAATTACGTTTTCAAATTTTAAATTGCTCACCTAAGATGAGACCATAAGTGGTGAGCGGGCTACCCTCCTCCATGATCCAAGTCTCTCAGCAATGCCACCCTGCAACATTTAAAGAGTAAGATAACTCATACAATTTACTAGTATGTTAATTTTTGTTAATATTTAATGAGATTTTCATAAACTAATCAATCTCATCGTGAACACAACAGGTTAGTCTTGGGTTGGCAGGTGGAGCAGTGGGTTGTACAACCTGCTCTAATGCTAGGGTGGATGGCACAGCGGAGGATGTAGCCACATCAATGTTGGCTACAACACTAGGGGGAATGGTGGGAGAGGGTGTGGAATGGAGTGGGTGAAGTGGTGATGTACGAATATAAACGCGAACTGGCTATAGAATGGAACAAGCCACCCTGGAAGAGGAAACGAAGGTGGTGGGGGAATATAGGGGAGGGGGATGAGGTCTGGGATGGGGTGGAAGGATGGGTGAATGTGGATGTATGGTGTAATGTGGTCGGAGGGGGGAGGGTGGAAACATGGGAAACTACAAGGGAGGGGGTGGATAGGTGGGGAGGGAGGGGGGAGCTGGATGGAACTGTGGTGGTGGGTGGGAGGCAAGGGATCGATGGAATGGGGTGGGGAGGGATGCAGGGAAAGGGACATGTATGCCAGGGGTTACACTTGGCATATATGGTGGAAAAAATGAATTCAATGGAGAGATAGTGAAACCGACGTGCCTATGTGGTGGGACCTGCATACATATTCATGGCATCGTGTATTAGTACATAAAAAATATAACGATATGAATCTAAGCCATCAAAACTGAAATTAAATTTATACATTATTACAAGATACCTGCTCACGAGGGTATCTGCTGATCCCTAGTGGGGATGGTTGGTCACTCAATCTTGCAGATATAACCTGTTCATTCACACAAAAATATTTAGATTCACTTACTAAATATTAAGCAGCGTAGATCCAAATCCTGGGCTCTAACAAGCGTCAAGAGAGATCAAATCTCCCGAGGTACAAACTTCTTTTGAGAAATATTTTATCCCTCCCTAGGTACGTAGTGGATCAACACCTATTTTATAATTCTCAAGGATAACTTGGATACAGTTTAGGCCTCTTATTGCCATTGTTTCTTCTCTTTATTTTCTATACCAAGTAATTACTAAGCAAGCTTTGGATCTCCCAATTTCATTTCTATATCAACTAAAATAGAAAATAATAGAAAATAATAATGTTGTAAAGTCAATACAAACTAAAACTAATGTTTCAAATTCAATACAAATTAAAACTAATGTTGTAAAGTTAGTGCAAATTAAAACTATGAGTAGTTGAAAGATAAATTAAGATAACCTATACCAGAAAAAATAATACAAGACACATAAAATTAAACAGCCAAAAGTCTATTTACAACTCAATATATTTATAAAATAAAAAAATTATAAAATTAAAACTAATGATGTAAAGTTAGTGCAAATTAAAACTATTGAGTAGTTGGAAGATAAATTTAGATAACTTGTACCAGAAATAATAAAAAAAGACACAAAAAATTAAATAGCTAAAAGTCTATTTATAACTCAATATATTTATAAAATAACAAAATTATAATATATACAACTCAATATATTTATACAGTAAAAAATTATAATATATATACCTTAAGGATTTTGAACTTGGATCAATACAAACTCACAACTACAATTTTGTAGTCTAACATCAAATAAAACTTATATCTAAAAATATTTATAATAAAAAAATCTTTACAACTTAAAGTAAAACTAAAATGAAATTTATAATAAAGAAAAAACCTAAAAATATAAAACTTGAGTCTTGTTAAAATAACAACTATTCTAACTTATTCTAACTTTTGATTTATTCAACTGCAAACATAAAAATTAACTAATTATTGTTGGCCAAATTAAAACTATTTACGTCTTAAGCCATAATAAAATTCAACAAATAGTGACATGCACTATTGCAATAAAACCGACTCCTCAGGATTGCCTTCAACAATTGCGGGTGGGAAAATAGAAAATATTGAAAATATACCCACTCTTTGGAGCCGTTGGCTTGATTATATTATTTACTGATAATGGACAAGTTTGGTGATGTAAATTGCAATCATTTTTTAATTTAAATATATTATTAATATTGTTTAAAATATAAGTATTTATCAATATGTTCTTGGTGACCATGGAGTTTCCAAAAACATACATGTGAAAACATCCCAACATACGAGTGACAGGAAAAGAGGTGTACAATACACTTTTGATATATCCAAAATATATCATGAATGTACATGTACAACTAAATACTATGTGGATTTGGAAGTAAACGTGAATTTGATTGCATGGGACTTTTCAATTTGAATGTAAATGTAAATTGGTATGCATGAAGTTGATGACTTAGCTTGAGGCATTTTTAATTTAGAATTTAGAATTATTGCCATCTAAATTGTCAGTGGTAGGAATAGCAGCGTTGTGGCTATTAGGATTTCCAGGGAAATTGATCAGAAGTGGCTGTATCAATTTGAGAAGCTTATGTATCAATTTCAGCTATGCAGCTGCTGCACATCAACCGGTTGAAAAGATCAAGAAATACCATTGAGTGGTTGGGATAATCAATTACAGGGTAGTGTGTACTAGGGCTGCCAATATAGTAGCTGTCGAAAAGTTGTTCAATGCGTTCCCACTCTCTGAAAGAATAGGTACTGGTTAATCTTGCATTGCTTTTGGATTCATTGTCTGCAATGCTTATATAATCGATGGCCCTCCCTCATAGAAATTCGTCATCAAAGTGGATTGTGGATTCCATGTAGTTTTCGATGATTTGTTTCTTCAACTTCTCGAGTTCATCGATGGGAAAAGGTTTTAGGTCAGAAACCAATGCAATAATGTGTTGGTCTCTAAGGGGAATGTATGGTACACAAGTCGAAACCTCGTCTTCCTCATTGAATAGATGACGCCCATGATGGAGGTGGAATAGAGCTTGTTTGGTTGCTCTCTGTATCTTGCTGCTATACTTTTTGTATGGTCTTAAAATAAGCACAGATAACAGTCCGAGCCCTTATCCATTTTTAGCAGAAATGTTGTTCTGTGGATGTTTGATAATGTTATTTCCCTATTGCTTGATAGAATATTTTGATCACTAAACAGTAGTAGTTTTAAAAGGAATATGTTGCTAGTTATCAGACTGATCTTGCAGTAGAAGAATTGATGATAATTCTGTGGTTGTGAGAAATGGTAGTAAAGATTAAATTTATAGTGAACATTACATTATATAATGTTACATAACGTTACAAGATCTCTCTCATATTGGTTTTAATTTTAATTTTTTATTATTTTTTATTTATAGCCGACATAACGTTACATAATGTTACAGCGTTACAAGATCTCCCGCATAGTGTGTTGTAGAGTGCCTCTCGGTGCAACTAAATATGGGCCAACAATTTATTTAAATATTCAACAATTGACAAGAACTAATTTAGTGATACAATAGAAGTAAAAAATCAATCAAGTGACATAACATCAATGATATGATGGTGATAATAATAGTCCCAAACTTGCATAGTAATTTTTATTTTAAATTATAATTTTGAGGGTTGTTACATTTTTCTCTATTTTAGAGAATATCCACAACGTTTATGGGATTACTCCTTAGAATTTCTTGTCGATCCTTGAAATGATATTAAAAAATTATATGCTTGTCTTATGCAATATCAAAGGATGGATGATTTGTAGGGTAAGTGTTTGTCATATTTTCCCTAACTATATCTTTGAAAATTGTATCCATTATTGATGCTAAAGTTTCCTTATATACGAATTAGTTGACTAGTTAGCCCTAGTAAACCTTGCTTATGCTTCATTTACTTTATGGTCCAGAGAGTTGACATGGCTATGAGTTCTCATCTCCTCCTATTTCAAACCTAATTTTTTAAGGTATCCTAATTGAGAATACCCTTTTTAGTCCATTTTCTTCTAAGTTTTTATTATAGGTAGCATACTAAGTAGATCATGGTTATTTTCACATATTCAATTACTGACAATACAACTAAGACCCAATTCATTAATTATGAATTAAATTATCTAACCCATCATCCTGGTGCATCTCCGTGTAAATGTTTTCCACGTAAGTTTTTCCTAGGTCCCTGATTTGTTCACCAATGTCAAACATACTTCCTAGCTTGTTACCAATTAAGGTAAGAGAATATTTCATCCATTTTTGAAGGAATTGAATGAATTTTAAGATAGTGTGGTAGAATTTTTTTTCTCTCATGACCTTGTTAGAAAAATAGGATCACAGAGCAATAACAATAAACAATAAATACGATGCAAATATTAAAACAAATCACAAGAGAAACACATATCTTGGACGACAAAATTAACTACTAACATTAAATTTAATTACTGAACGAAAACTACCTGTGTGTATGGTGCCATGATGTCCTTTGTAGCTACCATGGCTCCATCTAGGTTGAAGGAACCAGAGTCCTCCCACCTGTGTGTTGGAGACTCGACACTGAGTAGATGTACATTAAAAAAAATCAAGTCAACAAAATCTGATTCTATGTTAAATTTGATAGTGATTATGACATTAAATAAAACAATGAGTAACCTGGTGTAGGTATCTCTCTGTGCCATGCTCCTGCATGGGAACCTACCATGGATGCCCACAATGAGAACAATGACGTGGCACTAGTCTCATTGATCTAGATGGATCCACCTGGATACCACCTGTATCTGCTCTCCCTCTCCCACCACTAGTAGACCGTGCAGAAGTGTGTCTCTCAGGGGGGTCTTGCTCACTCTGCGAGGACATAGCCACAAATGTGGTATGCCTGAGAAGGTGCCGTGTGGCATGTATGACAGACTCATGGATCTCATCTATCCCACTACCGAACCTAGGGGGTTGAGGAGGTGGATTTAGCTCTTGCTTAGGTGCAGCAGGTCCTCTGAGTGGGTTTCGGTGGGCGTGGGGTCGATCTTGGGATGAGCCAAAACCAATTCCCTAGAACTTCATGATGTCGAAGTAGTTCACATGGAACCCTAGCACAAATTCATCCCACTGTTTCCTGATAAAATACTATGGGACATCGACATTGTTGCATGGATGCTTATCGAATACCATGAACCATCTCTTCCTCCAGTTTTCTCTGCATGGCTAGTAATTATAGCAGTCCATGCAAACTCACCTCTTCCTCACATCTAGAGGTTTTCCTGTTCTATGATCTGTAAATTTGCTCCACAGTTGGGATTTTGTGATATTCAGGTTTTTTATATCCTCTTTGGATACTAGTGCTATAATGCTCTCTCATTCGAGTCCTATATTCGCTCAAACTAGTTATCTCACTATAGGAAATGTTGATAGATTCTATAATGTTTTGTATTGATGTGGTGAGGAAAACTTGAGAGGTTTCCCTCGTGTTCTTCAATTCATCACTCAAAATTATTAATTCGTTTAAATCCCCATGTAGTTCATCTTCAGAGTTTTTTTCTTTGTTTAATTTGGGGTTTTCTTTATTTAATTCGGGGTTTTCTTTATTTAATTCGGGGTTTGGTTCCTTTGTTTGGCTTCTTTCATTCATTTCTTCGGATGGTTCATTGGTATTGGTCATTGTGGTTAGGTAATTTGTACCTACAGTATCAAATTTTGCCCATTTCAATTGATTTTCAATTTTTTAAAATTTTCTATTTTATCTTAAAAACAATAAAAAAATGAAATAAACCAAAAAAATTGCATTCCTACTCTATTTACCTTACTCCGGCATCATTTTAGGCGATTTGCAGAAGTTAGTTGGGCTCCTTGGGGGTCAAATTCGTCTCCTTGGGGGTCGTTGGCTCCTCCTTGCATGCTCACAGGTTGCTAAAAAACAATACGCTCACTGTATTTTTTTAATACACAAGGACGCGTGCATGTCCATGTTTGCTATCGTGCCCAACATGCACGTGTGTCCAAATGCACATACACGTCCACATGCACGTGCACACTCTTATTGCCCATGGTGGAAATCCCACATGGAGGATCGTCACTCCGAAGCGGGAGCACGTGCACACATCTAAGCGGTGCATGCACATTGTTGATTAAGCCCGCTCGTGTGCTCTCATTTCATCATAATTGGGTAGCAACTTCTTGTTGGTGCCCTTACCCCTTTCTCTTATTACCTTAATGTCTTTCGCAACTTTGGGACACGGTTTCTACACCCACCACTTGTAGTCATGCAACCTCAACACAAATATTAGAACAATATACACTTAAATCCATATAACAAGGTTAACTATTAAAGAACTAATTAAATAGGTACGCTCATAAGCAATTAAATTACTCTACACTATCTTTCTAAAGCCATCCCAATGCCCTTCCATCAACAAGTCATAGCTTCTGCATCCAACACTGAATATATATATTAGTGCTATAAAACATGTAAGCTGCATGCTAATTTCTATAAACAAAATTAAACACTATAGGTACTTCTTTAATACTACTTAAGCTTGGGCGACTGAAAGCCTGTCTATGAATTTCCTCCCAACCATATGATTCACATGACGTAGGTTTTTCTTTCTAAATCCACTCTCGAGCCGAGCAACGAATCCACTAAAGTAAGGTTTCAAACATGAGACTCTTTTCAACATGGGGTAGATCACACTCCTTGTTATTATTCAATTGAATCCATCAAATCAATTAGATGTTTATTCATGTTTCTTCAATACGTTAAGAAATAAACCCTTAAGTAGAAAACCTTAGTATATTATTTTCTTATTATAAATATAAGAAAATAATATAATTATTATCTTTTTAATTACACTTAAACTTTTAACACATTAATGTTTTATTGTGACAAACATTTTCATAAAGCTTAATACCTTCACAAAGTATTAACTAATACTTATAAAAATTCAACCAATACTTACAATAAACCTCTCCACAATGATTAAACTAGCCTAGATCCAAATCCTTGGCTCTATTAAGCGCCGAGAGAGATCAAATCTCTCGAGGTGCAAACCTCTTCTTATGTATTGCACTCAATGAGCTATCAACCTTGGCGTGTCCTATACATTGGCATTGATTTGATTCAAACCAAAAGACACATCTTTTTATTTAAGGTCAACAAATAATACTTTTATTATTAATATTTAACATTATTTATGGCCGACATATAATATTTATTATTATTTTTATTTTGTTACAAACCAAATTACAACATCTCCCCATAGATGGTTTTAAAACCATATGCAAGGCCCTCCTAAAACCATGGGTTGTTTAGGAGTCCCTTCACATGGTCTTAAAACCATTTTCAAGGCCCTCTTAAACCATGTACAATAAAACAATGGGTTGTTTAGGAAGCTTTAAAACCATGTGCAAGGCCTTTCTAAACCATGTACAATAATACCATGAGTTGTGTAGAAGGCCTTGCACATGATTTTAAAACCATGTGAAAGGCCAACATTTTTTTTGCGGATAATTAAATTTTTTATTTTTTAATATTTTGATAGGTAGAAACATTACAACATTTCCCCCATATTGTGTTTTTTTTCTGACCCACTTTTTTTTTGCACATAATTAAATTTTTACTTTTTTCTTGTTTTGTTAGGTAGAAAGATTACAACATCTCCCCCATATTAGGTTGTTTTTCTAGCGGACATTTATTTTGGCCTATAATTAAAAATTTTATTTTTTATTATTTTGTTAGTATCAAACATTACAAGATCTCACTCAAATTAGACTTTTTTTTGCCGACATTTATTTTGGTAGATAATTAAATTTTTTATTTCTTATTGCGTCGAGAGGCGCTCTACGACCCAGTATGGGGGAGATCTTGTAACGTTACGTAACGTTATTTTTATTAATAAAAGAATAATTTTTTTAATTATAGGCCAAAATAAATGTCGGCCAGAAAAAAAACCTAATATGGGGGAGTTGTTGTAATCTTCCTATCTAACAAAACAATAAAAAAGTAAAAATTTAATTATCCGTAAAAAAATATCGGTGAGGAAAAAAACACACTATGGGGGAGATGTTGTAATGTTTTTACTTAACAAAATAATAAAAAATGTTGACCTTGCACATGGTTTTAAAACCATAAACCATGTGCATGGTTTTAAAACCATAGTGCACATGGTTTTAAAACCATGCACATGGTTTATGGTTTTAAAACCATGTACGAGGCCTTCTAAAAAACCCATCGTTTTATTGTACATGGTTTAGGAGGGCCTTGTAAACATGTGCAAGGCCTCCTAAACAACCCATAGTTTTATTGTAAATGGTTTAGGAGGGCCTTGCAAATGGTTTTAAGACCATGTGCAAGGCCTCCTAAACAACCCATGGTTGTAGGTTTTAGAACAATGTACAAGGCCTTCTAAACAACCCATCGTTTTATTGTACATGGTTTCGAAAGGCCTTGCGTTTTAAAACCATGTGCAAGGCCTCCTAAACAACCCATGGTTGTAGGAGAGACTTGCATATGGTTTGAAAACCATGTATGGGGAAATGTTGTAATGTTAGTTCATAAAAATAAAAAACAATAACAAAATTATATGTGGGCCATAAATAATATCAAATATTAATAATAAAATATTATATGTGGAGCTTAAATAAAAATATGTGTCTTTAGGTTTGACTCAAATCAATGGATACCTACGAAGAGATTTGATCCCCCTCGGCGCTTGATAGAGCCTAGGATTTGGATCTACGTTGGTTATTTTGTTAGTGTTGTAACTTTAAAACATAATAATTTTTTTACTATTATTTATAGCGAACGTTTACAAGAGTAACGTTACGTAACGTTACATAACGTTACGTAACGTTTCGCCGAGAGGCGCTCTACAGCCCACTATGGGGGAGATCTTGTAAAGTTACATAACATCTTATAAAGTTACATAACATTATGTAAAGTTACTCTTGTAAATGTTGGCTATAAATAATAGTAAAAAAATTATTATGTTGTAAAGTTACAACACTAACAAAATAATAAGAAATAAAAATTTTTAAAAATTATTGTGTTGTTTTTCTGCGGACATTTATTTTGGCCTATAAATAAAACTTTTATTTTTTATTATTTTGTTAGTAACAAACATTACAAGATCTCCCTCAAATAAGGTTTTTTTTCGCCTTTTGGTGGATAATTAAATTTTTTATTTCTTATTATTTTGTTAGTGTTGTAACTTTACAACATAATAATTTTTTTACTATTATTTATAGCCGACATTTACAAGAGTAACGTTACGTAAGGTTACAAAACGTTACAAGTTCTCCCCCATACTGGGCTCTAGAGCGCCTCTCGACGCAAAGATATTTCTTTAAACAAAAGAGTTATATATATATATATATATATATATTTTTGACTTAAAATATCAAAGCTTGATTCTTAAACAAATATTGATTGGCCTTCATCCATTACAAATATTAAGTTATCTTTTAATATCAACGCTATTTCTCTATTAACGTCCATTAATGAGTTTCGTGCTCACTCATCCAAACTAAAATTCTTTGAATATTCCATACCAAATGGTGGAATTAAAACAAACAATTTATATTGAAGATCCAATCACGATGAATCTGGCATTTAAATTATTAAATCAAACTACTTCCATTATCATTTACTGTAATCATGAATTGATTATAACAGGATAAACAAATGATAATATTCTCCTATATGATTTACAAAAACCCTATATAAATTCACAAATATGTAATGAAATTATTTATTGTTTTCACAGCGCCAGACACACATAAATATATATCTTATAAATTCACAAATAAATAATGAAATTATTTACTGTTTTCAGTGGGTAAGACGCACATAAATATATATCTTATAAATTCACAAATAAGTAATGAAATTATTTATTGTTTTCACCGCGCCAGACACTCGTTAATATATATCTATCACCATATCCCTGAATCGTCCAAAAGTGTGAAATCTGCCTACACGAATTCGGACTTGCAGTACATGATACCTAAATTTAATGGTTGAGAAGATACTAAATGCTTAAGATTTTAAACCAGACATTCCATGCGAAATTGGGATCTGCTAGGGTTTTTTTTGTAGTGGCAGCGCATCTTCAACAAAACCAATGCATGCATGGCACTGACCCCAAGCACACAGGAATGCATTATTTAATTATTTACCCGTTAAAAAGCAAGACAGGAATGGTAGAAGCCGTATCAAGGCCCTATCGTCAAGGTTTGAATATAATGGAATAAAAGCCGGATCTTGCCGAACGGTACCAACCTGGAAAAGAAGTGCGTGCTAATCCAACCAAGTGATCCACATGTCGGTTAGCCTGTCAATCTGAGTTTAAGAAACTTGAAACTTGCTACTAGGATAGTACTTACATTTCTGGTTTACTTACACTTTATGTGTTCTAGTTGTGCTTATGAGGGGATGTTATATGGATCATCATTTTTATATAGGTGTAAAATGGAAAACAGAATTAGAACTTAAAGTTGTATTCAATGTATTCCAGTATTGTTAATGAAATGAAATATAAATAAGTTCTGTTGGAATAAATGAAAAAGATAGGAAATACTAAAAGTAGCAACCTTTTATCAATAAACACGTGACTTTAGTTCATAATTCGTTTTTATTGGATTCACCATGGGCTAGGTGTTTATCTACCACTTAATTTATGGTCGGTGAATAATAATAGGCCATAACGTAAGTGCCACAAATAAGCTATCTATTTGTTAGTTATTATAGAACTTGTTAGATGAACAACAATAAGCCATAAGGTAAGTGCCACAAATAAGATAGCTAATTGTTAGTTATTCTAGTTAAATGGTTTGTCACAGCTGAACTGTCGGATATCTATGGATTAGGTGAGAGATATATATGCATCAACTACTAGTTATTTTTTATATTCTCTTAAAATAAATATCTATATATAAACATTTTAAATGATGTTCTTAATTATTTCATATATATTGAAATTTTGAATAAATGCTATTGATTTGCCTCAAATTCAACAAAAAAAATTACTTCATAAACAACGATATATATAACAATCTTAATTTTAATATTTTCAAAATCTTTAAAATTATTATTTTTTAAATAATATTGTTTTAATCATCAAATTAATAAATTTTCATAACTTTTTCATAACTTTCAATCATTATAATTATATGAAGACTTTAAAATTAGTATTATATATATTATAATTTTACAATCATAATATTTTTATTAATAATGAACAAACATAATATATATGAATCTTACATTAAGTTATAATCACAACTTTAACTAAACAATAAACTCTAAAATTTGTATAAATTTTTAATATAAAATGTTAATGCAACATTATCAATATATTATTAATATGAGATTACATGCTTTGTTGTTACGTGTAGGTTTTGTCACCAAACTCTTCTAGTTGTAGATTTGTAAATAAAATATTGTTTATACCTTGGTTCGAGTTCAACGCAACAAATATAGGTTGAGTTAAGAGTAATCTTGGAGCCTCTAATGAATAATGAATATGGTTGAAATTCGAACTTCAATATTGTTTACTCTTTTTCTTTTGTCATAAAATTTGAATTTAATTTTTGTCATTATTATATTATTATTTTAATGAATTATAATTTTTTAATTTATTTATTTTAATAAATTATAACCTTACAAATTGTGAGCTCAAATCTCATAGAACTCATAAAATATGTGGTGTTGTCTTAACTTCATATTACTGATACTAGTAACGTTAACTTCATATTCTTTACATTCATGACCTTTAAGTAAAACAACCTGGTAAAAGTATCACGAGCTTTAAGTAAAGTGATTTAGAAAATGTATAAGGTTATCTTAAAGATCTGTTAGTAACATGGACTATTGAATGGTGACCCAACTATATAAAATCATCACTAACGACATGGAAATATTGAATGGATTCAAACAAAACTCTTCAATTTAATTATCCCTTTCATGTAATATTTAGCCAGTAACCCTAGGATTCTAAGATTTTACTTATGTATGGGATTTTATTTTTCTATAAAATCTTAAAAAACTCTATACTTGCTCTAAATATCGATCACATCTTCAATGTTTAATAATAGGAGCTCACCATTGTCAAATGTCATATGTTGGAGATGAAATAATGTTCTTGCCAAAATCTTATTCCTAAGTGAATAATGAATTTCAATTCGTTGCTTCACTAATTAAGTTGTATTTCAATGCTTCAATGTTTGTAAAAGGATTTTTATGGCGTCCAATTGCGGTATTGTCTCATTGCAATCTCTTATTTTAATGTGTTTGAGCAAAGTTGAACATAATTGTGGGTTTCAAGAACTACATGCATAAATAGCACCATCAACAAGCGTTCAGGGTATATGGTCTATTAGAAAAATCATTGTAAGATCTCCGCGTATAAAATTGGTATAATACGTAGTTGATGCCCCATAAGGAATCACTAGCTTGGTCAGATTATTATACTAAGAAATTACTAAAATCGTAATCAAAAAATTTATATGACAAAAGTAACTTACTGGTAATTATTGGTGGGAGAGGAATTATACTGTTTGAATCCAAACATGAACATGGTCCTTCAAAAACAACGCTAGGTGAATTTCCTAAACTTCATTTCACCAAAGTCTGTGGCTACATTCGTAGTCCAATTCTTGATAAAAAAACATCTCAAAAAATAATTCAAATACATGAAGATGAACCATATCGTCAAAAATATTTCAAATGCTTAGAGAATCAACCTAGTGACTACTGCAAACTAAAAATTTAGGCACACATGAAAATCAATGAGGGGATAGCTAAAGTGAAATTATTGAGAGTTAAGTCTGCTATTGAGTGCTAAGTTGCAGATATTTTCTGTGTGGGTTGTTGCATAGCATCTTCGTCCTAATGGTTCAATAAAAAGGTTCAGGGGTCCTAAAGCAAGTGATCTTGGATCCTTTCAGGAGATGGTTGGGAGGCACGGTCTCCTTTGGGTGGTTGTCCCCCTTTTGCAATTTTCCAGGTTCTAAACTGTTTAGTATTTGTAAAATTTCTTTATATAATATTCGCAGGTTTAAGACTATTAGACTTTGTTCTGAACTAATTATCATTACTGAATGGCAATAGGATATAAATATTTTATTTTCTGAGTAATATTGTGAATGATGCTACAATTTTCCCTTCCATAAGGTTAAATAGTAAATTGTATATTTTTCCTAGAAATTTTTTGTCCTTAGTTATAAATAACGTCATAATAAGTTTTTGAGGTAAAATATTGTTTCTTCTTTTAAGAAATTCATATCATGAGCAGATAGGTTTGTTCTAATATGCTACATTATTCTAATTCCTAGAATCATAAGATCTTTATCTATTAGTAAAACGTAGAGACAGAGTTACACCTAAGAAAATAACTCTAATAATATGAACCTTTACTAAACGTTTAATATAAAGTACAATATTATTATTATTTATACATCCAAACTGGAGTAAATTTACACCAAACTAAACTAGGGTTTAAGAAATTGATTCTAAATTGATACATGATATCATTTAAGATTCTACGGATTTTTATTAATATA
>LPNX010554223.1:0-29593 GCA_001517045.1 Pseudotsuga menziesii
ATTAAAGGACGGTCTCTTCTCTTGTATTCCCTTTTAGGTAACTCAGGGATGATAGGTAATCCTCCAATCTTCTTTAAGTATGCCCTGGTGTGTCTTCTTATATCGTTAACAATCTCGTTGTGAACAGGGTATAGATGTTCTCTTTCTTCTTCTTCCGGAATTGAATTGCGTGGTACACTACTTTCAGGATTGTAACCAGTGGAATATTCTCGGGAAAACGGGTTTCCTCGGCCAGCCATGCACTGGCGGCCCTCCTTCTAGCGCCAAAACTGTTGAGGCCCGGAAAATC
This sequence comes from Pseudotsuga menziesii, assembly GCA_001517045.1. Taxonomy (NCBI): domain Eukaryota; kingdom Viridiplantae; phylum Streptophyta; class Pinopsida; order Pinales; family Pinaceae; genus Pseudotsuga; species Pseudotsuga menziesii. Next base: position 290 of record LPNX010554223.1, read on the forward strand.
GCAGGCGACAACAGTAAGGTATTCTCCCCAATCAGCGTTCCCAACTAGCCCTCCGACTGTTTGGTATAGGGAATCCGTCCGGTTTACGGTCCGGCTACCATAGGTCAAAGTAACAAACGAAGGCTTTACCGGTTGCGGCCCGGCCCACCGAGTTTTTGTATTTTGACTGGAAGGAAATGATATGCACGTGCCTAATTAAATGCAGGCTGATTTGAATGCAGGGAGCGGTCACAAAGTGCTGCGCAGGTTCTTACCTCTCGTCTTATGCTCACAAGCAAACAAACCAGATACGAATGGAAATGACTAATTATCTAAACTATCCCTAGGGAGCAAGGCTATCATTTTGAATGAGCAATAAAGAATCACATACTGTAAGAAAACTACAGATAGCTGATACTTTTCCTAAAGCACATGAACTAAAAATATTCAAATAACCAGTTAACCGATCATTCTATAACAGCAATTATTACTCATAGTGCAAATGTATCCCAGAAAAGACTGCAGAATAATTAACAAGAACTTAGGTTCGAAACATCAACTATCCTCACAGCGAATGAAATACAGCTAAACACGAAAGAATTCCTCTTCAGCATTATTCATTGAATAGCATTGGAACATTTCACTTCTTTACTCTTTCCAGCAGGCAAAATTGCAGTTTACTTCGAAAAACGAAATAGTTCCTCTTCCGAGTCCACGATTACAAAATTTGCTAAGGGAAAAATCCCTGTTTTCCTCTTGCTTCCCATTATTTAAACAACAACTGATGTCCTCTGGATTCCCTCAGCGCATGACCTTTCAGCGCTCTTGGCGATTCAGCTTCTCTCCTGGCCGTTTCATTTTCTTCAATCATTTGAATAAACGCTTTGCCCTATGACAGTAACTGCTGAAACGCTTTAGTGGCGCCTTTGTCTTCAGTTTGGGTTGTCTCTTTTCTTACCGCAGGCCGCCTTCGTGACTCTTGTGATTCTCCCTGCACGAAATTTATGCGCATTATCCACTAACTTGAGACATCGAACATCAACATTTTATAACCCTAGTAAAAAATTCACAAAGAAATTGGCCTGGCTTTACGGCCGGAACCTATGAAGAGGAAAGGCTGTCGGGAGGGCTAAAAATTAGGCATTGTATGGGTAAGTTTCGGGGAGCCACAATGGCGGGCGAGCATGGGAAAAGAGGAAGTGGAAAACGAGCGTCGTAGGTGATCGGACGGCGGAGGAGAGCGGATCGGTGGGTAGACTGCTCCGCCACCCGCAACGGCGGACGGGATGCAAGCTACGGACAGGCGACGGAAGCTGCAAAGGCGGTAGTTCGGGCGTCGGGTGAAACTCAATTCGGGGCCCGACTTTATCTCCCCAGCCGCAACGTCGGGTGACACGGAACTCTGGGGCAAGCGATTCACCACCCGAACCGGGCTTTAGAGAGAAGTGGGTCAGGCGGAGAATTTGTTCTGCGGGCCGCAACGACGGGTGAAATAAGAATCTACCTCTTCCAAAAGAGGCCCGATCCAAAGAGAGAAAACATCATAGCTAGGATTAAAACTCACCCTAAAACCGTCTTTTCTCCTGCTCATGCAAAATTTTAAACTTTGACGGGTACCAGGAAAAAGCACGACTCAAACTAAAATGGCCAAACACTTAAAAGTCGAGCAATCAATTTCAAACACAAGATAAGCTCCAAGACGCCAAACTTTCAATCAGTGGGTTTGAGCAACAAACGACAAGGAGGGGTCCCTGAGTTTACGTAAAAGACTAAAATCGGGGAAGCAGGTTGCGGCAGCAACAGGGCCAAGACATGCTCTTTGAACGGCTGGAGGTTAACCTGCTGTTCTCTTTCTTCCTCCAGAGCAGTTGTTAGCGAGGAAATTTGTTCCTGGTGTTCCTTCTTCAGTTCTTGGGTGTGCAGATCATTGGCCTCCAAGAGGATCTTTTGCTTCTCTTCTAGCTCCTCCACCTTCGCCAGTAGTTGTTCCTTTTCAGTTCTTAACTCTTGGTATTCTTTCTGTACTCTCTCCAGATACTTCTGTGTCATTTCCAGCACTTGTATTTCTCCTTGGAGGACCTGTACTTCAGCTCTTGAGGCCTTCATTTCCCTTTGCATATCTTCATACTTCCTCTTGAGCCTGTTGCTTTCTTCCCTCTCTTTCCTCAATGTATCTTTTAACTGCAGAGGATTTCATGGACTGCTCCAAGTCAGTTATTATCTTGCCTACATTATCCTCTGAAGCTTGGATAAATGCAGACCCGACTCTTAGGGTGAATCTTGGATCTTGGTCTGTTCCTAACATAACAGCCATATCCGTTATCATTTTACCAGGTAGACCTTCCGCCTCGACTTTCCTCTCTGTTCTCTTTATTATTCTCTTTGTTGCCCTACCATAATATACAGTGTTGAAATCAGGGACTTCTTCCCCTTTCTTCTGAACAAAAGGAACCAGCTTGAGAGTGGGGACCATGAGAGTGCTGGCAGCAGGTACTTGTGGGTCCTAAACCTAGGGTTTCTCAACCTCTTGGGTCTTCCCTCCAGCTATACCAGTGGCTGACTGTTCTGTCTCAGTCTGTGTCAGCTTCAACCACTCTGCCTCCGGCTTTTGCAGCTCCTCATCGAGCTTTCTCTTTGCTTCTTCAGCTGCTTTTATAGATGCTTCTTCTGCCTCTTTAGCTACTTCCTGGGCTTTCTCAGCTTCTTCTTGGGCAGTTTTCTTTTCCCTTCTTCTTCCGTATGCAACCATTCTGCAGCTTCTTTTGCCAACCTTTGGGCTTCTTCATTTCTCCTTTCGGCTTCTTCCTCAACCTTAGCCTGTTCATCCCCTTTTCCACCTTTGGTGGTGATATTCTTTGTGAATCTTCTTTTCAGTGCTATCATGTTCGGGGCATTTCGGAAGACAGATTCTTCCCTATCAAAATGGTGAGTATACTCAAAATGCACCTTGTTTTCTTTACAATGCTCCGCAACTTTACCATGGGATTCATTTTTGTGATAGGGCATCTTGCCAAAATGGAACCTTTCCAGCTCCTCTATGAATTCACCAGCTTGTTTCACCTTAGTGAACCTCTAGCTTTCTAGTCTGAAAGGCAAGGGAGGATAAGCAGTCTTCTTATGTTCGAACAGGAAGCTGCCTATTCCATCCAAGAACACTTGTCTGACTGCCTCCTTATGAACAATGTAATCAGTTGCGTATTTTGGCAGCAGGGAAGGTGCTCTTGAGCCTCCAAACATCCTGAAGTACAAGCCATGTTCGGTCAAATAGTAGTCTGCATAATCTTGTATCACTTGCATGGCCTCCTCCGACATACAATCACACTCTTTCTGGAAAATGAGTGTGTATCTTGGCATAATGAAGTGCTCACATAACTCTTTGTAATGGCTGTGGTACTGGTGGGCCCACAATGGTCTATAAGCAGCATAGACATGCATTCTTTCCCTGTCCCAGATGCACCTGAGACCAGGGAAATGTTGGTTGCATAGTATACAGTCTATGAGTATTGAACTCATATAAAATTCAGACCTTTTCTGGGACTCTCCTCCCAAGGCCGAGGCCAAGCAAGAAGAAAGACTGCTTGATACAAGGCTGGCCCAGTTGAAGATTATCCCTTGGGTTGCCACATGAAAAATGATGGGTATCCACTCTAGCTTGAAGATTCTGCCATGAGCTCTCCCAAAGACCCCATTAAGCATCATAGCTATAAATCTGTAGGGAGCCCTCAAGCTTGTTGTATCATACTCACCCGTGGGTCTGTATCGGTAATGTTTTCCCTGCAATAGCATTCTCTTAAGAGTCTCTACCAGGTCCATTCTAATGCTACTAGCCAATCATCAGATAAGAATACTTGGGCTTCTGGTAGGTGATAAGCCAATGCTACATATCCAGGGCTAAATGTAGCATAGCCCTATCTTTCAACATTTTCCAGAATCATTGTGGTTACATCTGCCCGGGGCAGAATCCAGCCAATTACCTCATAGCATGGGAACAACTCTGGCCTGGTGGCGACCTTCATAAGGGAAGATCTTTCAATGTTTGCATATATGGACTCTTCTTCTAAGCCCATGTCGGGAACTTCTCTTCGGGTAATCAGTCTATAGATTTCCCCCCACTGGTATTCAGGTTCCACTCCAGAAATGCATTTAGTGTCTTCATATACGTATTCTGTCTTGGTGACCACTTCTACTTCTGGCTCTTCTTCGACCATAGGGGCCTTCTTCTTTTGTCTCTTTGACATTGTGAGCTCGAATTATTCCTTCCATATATAACATTGTAACATTAAGCAATTCCAGTTGCAGACACTTATATGACAATGTGCATCGTTTTAGTTCTTTTATGTGTATCATGACAACAATTAGTTAACGAAGCTAACATATGTGTATGACCTTACTAACAGAGCTATTGAAACATGATGCGCATTGTTCAGTGAATTAGTCTATGTCTAGCATGATTGAAAATAGTTATATGCAGTAAGATTATGCAAGCTACCACTGCTTGCCAATACCAAACATTTCTCTCAATGCAATCGGATGGAAAAACATCTACATTAACATGCTCTAAGCTTCCGCTCTCTGCGGGTGCCATTATCAAATCACTGCAGATAGGGGAAAAATACGCAAGCCCTCAAATGAAGCTTTTAACAACACCACTACCATTTTGATTTATGGTTAACAAACTGAACGCTATGACACATCCCCTCCACAGGTTAGGGTTTAAAAATAACTACGCGCGGAACAGTGCGGTTAAATGCTGGCTATTCGAGGATGCAGGCTTCTAGGGCGCATTTGATCAAAGAAAAACCCCCAGTGCAAAATAAGGTGCAGAATTATGCATCGCGGTACACCCTCTTCCCCGGCCTGGGTTCGAAACTGAGCAAGAATTGGGTTGCACGGGACCGCGTAGGCAAAAATGGCTAGGGTTTGGGGATACGGGTAAAAGGGCAACCCCCAAATGCTATAGAAAACCACAAAACCCTCCCCCTGCAAACCTATCATTGCACACAGGGTGTCTTGGCGTAGACGGTGTAACGACTGTCTGCACCAAACCCCCATCCACTATGCGCGAGGCTGCAAACGAAAAGCCATGGGAAAAATACTGCTTCGGGGTTAAAACGCCCCACCCCATGGTCAAAAGGATAAAAAATCCACCTTTATAGGTGTCTAATTGAATGGGACGAGGAAGATGGCCATGGAAGAAAACCATCATAGAAAACCACCAACAGTTCAAACGGAAAGGGAAAAATGAAGAGCCTACCTGGCAATACGGCGAGTATGGTGGGTCGACGATGGTCAGGATTCCACAATTGCCACCTAGATGTAGGTACATTGACCGAGGGGTCCTTCACTAGCTTGAGAACATGACATCACGACAATGACAATGCTCGACAGTAGAAAAACAACAATAGAATAATCCAACAACTCGACTCCGTTTATATACACACGGCCAAACTTCAGCGGCAGGTAAAAGATCGGATGACGTACTGCCTTTGGGTTGGAAGTTGAAAGCCAACTTCCTTCCGCAATGGCGGATGGCCAGAGTGTTAATCCATCCATGGAAATATGCATGGTGGGAAAAACTAAAAAATTGGACGTCGGAGAGTTTTGTATCGGAAGCCGAAAGCTTACTTCTTTCCGCAATGACGGAAGGCCGAACCAAAAATCCATCTGCAATGGTGGGGATAACCGGAAGTAAAGCTTGAATCAGAAGAAAAACTATTGACATATCGGCAATATTGGCACTTCCCTTATCCGCAACGGTGGAAACGTAAAGCCTCCCACCATTCGCAACGAGACTTAAGTCGGAAGCAACAACACTTAAAGGCTCATAAAGTTTAGAGCTCTGGCAGCCGCAACAGCGGAAAAGAGAAGACTTCGGGAAAGCGACTAAAGGATGACATGTTGGCTGGTGGATCGCTCTATACATCAGGTGTTAAACCTCTTTGGGAGCCACAACGGTGGAAGAAATGATCAGAAAAATTTCCGATGCAAAACCACAAAGCATCCGATGTGAAAACAAAGAAATCGGAAACAATAATCGAAGTCAAACCGAAAATCTATCCACAATGGCGAAAGAAGAAGTGACAATAGTTCCGATGCAAAACCAAAAGCTAGCCGATTTCTCCAACCAAATCGGGAGAAAAGTCTCAGTTAAAACTAAACATCCATCCGCAACGGCAGAGAAAGAAACAAAAAGTATTTCCAATCTAAACCAAAAAAGGCCACCGACGTGAAAGACCGACGGATCGGAAGACGAAAACACATTTCCTTCCGCAACGGCGGAAGACGAAAACAAAGACTCACCCGCAACGGCAGAAGATCAAAAACAAAATACCTTCCGATTTAGACAGGCTTCAAACGCAATTAAAGGAAAATGAGGAAGGTTTGATCATTGAAATTCTTAATCAAAAATTGAAAAACAGCTGTAGATCAATCCAAGCATAAGCAAGTCTTTCTGAAACGTTCTCAAACCAAATCCAAGAAGACAATCAAACTAATTCAAGCAAAAGGAGGGTCCTAATTTTTTTTTGGAATTTTGGGAAATTTGTTGCAGCTGCAATAGATCTATGAATGATGTGATTTGGGAATGATGAGATATACCTGACATTTCTTATTTGATGATGTGAAGTATCTATGTGATTCATGGGTTTTTACATGTCGACATCTTTATTAAGTTAATATGAATCATGAATGGTTGTGATATTAGAATCTGCTGCAAATGATGTTGAAAAGTTATGTTAAAATATCCTAGATTTGAGAATTGTATTGCGACAGAAAGACCAAGTGCGCAAGTCCTCTTCTTTACTGCAGAAAATTGCTTCTTGTATCCCTCCATCAAACATACCGAGTGAGACTGCATCTGCTTTGTAGGTGTTGCTGGACAGGGTAAAACCTATTTAAGCTGGTGTTTAGGGAGACTGTGTCGAAGGGAGTTGAAAGTGAGTGAACCCTTATCGACAGAAGTGTGTCAAAAAATGGTTCCATTTTTGGGATCATAGTGCGAGGAAGAAGACGATATGTTGCGGCATCCGTTGAAACTGGAGATCCAGGACTGGTTCGATCAAAAGGCCCAAGAATTCTCAGTAGAAGAAAACAAGAAATCCAGATTGTGAGCAGAAGAGTGGTTGGGAAGGTATATCTACTCTAATATTCATGAAATTTTATTTTCTGAGTTCCCAATAATCCTGTATGATTGGTTGGCACAACTAGCCTTCCATAAAAGGAACTTCCAAGGAGGCGAACCTACTTACTGGTCCCCCAAAGTGATTCAATGACTGAAAAGGGTCAACAACAAGGCATCAAGAGCTGTTGAAGTGTGGATCGACAACATTTTGGAGGGATATATCACTGAGTTTGTTGTTTACATAGTCAAATCCTATAGTGATGCAGAGAGGGAATTCTTCTAGGGACTGAGAGGAAGGTTCCTATTGTTGTTACAACTATGGATTAAGATGCTCATATTCGAAAAGAGTATATTGAAGATGAACTATGATGAGTAAATATCTAGTGTACAGAGGCTATGGGTACTAAGGAGATGAGGGTTGGATGGAATTATATGGGGTAGATGGATGGTAGTACAAAGAGACTGTGCAGCAAGTAAAGGAAGAGTGTGGTCTTCTACAAAGTGGGGTGAGGTTCCGACAAGAGAAGAGGTGAAGGATTGAGGAGAGTCCTATTGTGACTTAAACAAGAAACTACAAGAGGAGACCAAAAGTGACTAATAGACCCTACAGTGATGAAGGATATGACCAGGCTATGCCTAAGTCCGAGGAAGGACCAACCCAAAGAAACAACGTACCTACACATCCGTCCACTACACCACATTGAGAAAGAAACACCAGATCATCTCAACACTTGCCTGTGTATCACAACAAGACTAATAGTAGTGGATCAATGAAAATTAGAAGAAGGAAAAAAATGGAGGGTGATGACATAAAACTAGCTTTGTTCTATGGGAGCAGGATCGAAGATCCCAGGCAGTATTTGTTTCTCTGCGAAGTAGTATGGACTGTAAAGCAAGTCCAAGATGAAGACATTAAGAAGGGACAACTTGCGACAACTTTTTGAGGTCATACATTAGATTGGTACATGAAGTTCATGTAGGTACCGGCAGGACATCAGTAGAAGACTCTAGTGTAGATTAGAACCAGGTTAATCTAAGAGTTTAAAAAGACCAAATACGAGTCGTAGTATATTACTGAGCTGAAGGGGACCAAGAAATATTTGAATGAATCCGTATGGGATTTTGATCAGTGAATTAAAAAACTGATGGCCAATGTTATATTTGGAATGAGGGATGTTCAATACAAAGAGTGGTTTATCACAGCTTTGGTGCCACACATTCACATGCCACTAATGTAGGAGAACATTTCTTCACAATAGAGGCTCTGTAAATTGTGATGAAGTTGGAAGCTTCACCAGTTGGAGAAACATGGGTTAGTATGAACTAGATCAATTCAAAACTGGAAAATATTACTATTCAGGTGCAAGATATCAAGAAGGGAAATGATATCTGTGACAAAGTATGGTGCACTCGATGTCGCATGGAAGGACATCACAAGGATCAATGTACATATTTCCACAAATATTTGCAGGTTGGAGCCCTGAATCCACTAAGTCAAGCTGGGCTACCATGGTTTCGAATTTGTCAGATTAGAGGAAATGGGTCTTAGGAATGCGTATATCTCCAAAAGGTTGTGTCAAAGCCGACAAGTCTATTTTGTAATTTATATCATTTAGTTGGCCACGAAGAAAAATATTGCAGAGAATACAAATTTCTATAGGAAATAACCATGGATACATACTTTATGAAAAGTGAAGAACATCGATGAACAAAAAGACCACAATCGCAGCAGCAACCACAGTTTGCTCCGCAACAACTGCCATACAACCAATACAATACAATAAGAAAAAACCACAGTATGCTCAACCAAAGCCTAATCAACCACAATATCAACCACAAGGAGGATTCAGAAGAGGATTCCGTTGAGGTCGCAATGGCAACTTCGGTCGTAGAGGTTCTATGTGATGATGTCATGGACCAGTCATGTGTTACAATTGCATAGTTTTGGGACATTACCAGTGATACTATCCGAATCTATAACCTCAATGTAACTATTGTAGTGTTGCAGATCAAACTATCAAAGACCATCAACAGTTGATTACGAAGTAGCAAGATAAGAATCAACCATACCCACAACCACAACCAAACCAGAATGTGAATCAGAAACAGAATGTGAACCATAATCAAAATCAAGGAACAACTGTCGAAAAGGTATCGACGAAACCCAAGACTCATCCCACAGATGTTGGAGTTATCACTCGAGGAGGAGCGACAATGAGAGAGAAGGCAACTTTCTTCAACACAAGAGACATCCTATACAGGAATATGGGTAAGTTTCCTATCTATGAAATGCCACCTACTTTTGATTCAATGGATGTGTCTAGACCATCACGGAAGGTTGGAACATTGCAAAAATTCCTAGAAATATTTCTGTCACTAGGAAAAGATCCGGATGCATTAGTAGAAATCGTGAGGTTGTTGAACTGATAGGAGAAGGGGCGACAAGACCACAATGTGAATTTGTTACACAATAATAAAATAGGGAGGGAAATGAGTATCAATGCCTAGATCAAAGATTATGATGTCGATTGAGTCATCTTGGATATAGGATCCGACATGAACATTTTTACAAAGAAAACATGGGAAAGGATTAGGAAACTACAGTTGGTGTGGTCCCCTGTACAATTTTAGTTAGCAAATCAATCCGGGGTGTCACCAATTGGTCAAGTACCTCACTTACTTATTGAAGTCGAAGGAATGGAGATGTACACAGATTTCAATGCCATTGAGATAGTTGAAAACAGTAGCTCATATCCCACACTTTTGGGGATTGGTTGGGAAAATGACAATCTGGCAGTGATCAACTTTAATAAGAGAGTGATGAATTTTGAGAATCACGACATGTGTGTCGTTGTAGCTTTGGATCCCACTGAAGGAAGAAGATATGTTGAACTTGTGAAAGACAAAGTTGGGGGAGGATGGGATAATGCCTACAAGATATATGAATACTACATCCACTACAGATGGGAAGATAGGATTGCAAAGTTCTAGCTCTGCATCATCGGACTCTGATGATGCATTAGAAAATTGGAAAAATTGATTACATGAAGTATCGATGAGGGAATGTGGATCAATCACCCAATCATTGCACTGGGTCGCAATGGAAGTTGTCGAAATTATGACATATGAAGGACCACCTAATTTGGTTGGGTTTATTGATGAATTTAAAGACAAAGTATTTGAACAACAACAACTACTGGCATTGGATAATGCACTAAAGTATACTCCACCAAGATGGTGGGAGACACATAAGGATTCGATTGGAAACTGGTAACTATGTCGCAGACTAATGGAAGTTTGATTCAAAGAGGTAGAGTAGTATCCAGGAAATAAAATATGATGGAAGGTACAATCCCAATGATCATTTGGTCGCATGTCAGAATGCATGGGTATCAAAGTCCAAGGAGGAATGGGTACATGCATTTGTTCATACGTTGGATGAAATACCAAGGCGATGATATGTCTTTGCAGAGCTGCAAAGGGAAATCATGACCTGGAAAGATTTTTCAATCAAATTCACCCATACTTTTAGCTTTGCAAGTGCGGATCTGGCTATACATAGTGCACTACAACACATCCACAACATTGTGTCGGAGGTCCTTCCAGTGACATTTCCGATGGGATAACATGCTATACCATCAACACATTTGATGACAGAATTCTATAATATGACGAGCGAGCCATATGACGGGGATGATCCACAAAATTTAAATATCACAGAGTCAGAAGGTAGTCGGGATATCATAGCACCAACAAAACTACTAGACAAAGTCCAACAACTTCTCAAGGTTAATATTGGGATGACAGAGGACCCAAAGTTTGCCAATATCAGAGATTACTAGGATGAGGAAACTATGGAAAATATCACAGATCTACTGCACGAATTCCAGGACTTGTTTCCAACAAATTTTTTTGAGATGAAAGGGATTTTAGGCGATTTGGGAGAGATGAAAATTACTCTCAAGATGGATGCAAAACTAGTGAAGCAATGCTTTTATCGATTGAATCCACAATACTAGGAGTAAGTGAAGGTTGATCTCGACATGATGTTGGATGCTGGAATCATTGAACTTGTGGAAGAGTCGGAATGGATCAATTCAATGGTTGTTCAAGATAAGAAGACGGGAGAAATCTAGATCTGTGTCGACCTACATAAGTTAAATGATGCATGATCCATTCCCAACACCATTTACGAATGAAGTATTAGAAGGATTCGGAGGACAAGAGGTGTATTCATTTATAGATGGCTTTTCAGGTTACCACCAGATAAAAATTGTGAAGGAAGATCGACATAAGACCACTTCAATCACAGAATGGGACTATTTTCAGTATACAGTGATGTTGTTTTGTCTCAAGAATGCCCCTGCGATCTTCTCGTGAATAGTTGTTGCTGCATTTAAGGAATTTATTCAGAAATTCTTGGCGGTCTACATGGATGACTGAACGATTTATGGGTTAATCAAATACCACATTGTGAACCTTCGACTAATGTTGGAAATATGTCGACAGCACCAAATTTCACTAAATTTGTGGAAGTGTATATTCTGTGATCCATTTGGGATTTTATTGGGACATATTGTCTTCAAGGAAGGTATGTTGGTCGATCCTACCAAAATTGTGATAATTGTCGATCTACCAGCACCAACGATAGTGAAGCAATTAAGGGAAATGTTGGGTCACACTGGATATTACCGCAAGTTTATAAGAGGCTATGTGATGATTACAACACAAATGGAGAAACTATTGAAGAAAGATGTGAAGTTCGAGTGGAAGGATGAATGTTAGAAAAGTATTGATATTCTCAAATAGAAGATGGTCAATGCACCGATACTAGCGTTCCTGGATTGGAAAAAGGAATTGCATGTCCATTTCGACTCTTCATCCTTCGCATTATGAGTAATTATTCTGTAGCCATGGGAAGGAGCGATTGATCACCCAATCGCATTTGCAAGTCAAAAGTTGTTTGCTGCGGAAAAGAACTACACAACGACATAAAGGGAAGGTTTGGAGAAGGTCTACGCCCTATAAAATTTCCAACACTATCTATTGAGAGGAAATTTTAAAATGTTTACAGATCATTCTACGCTAAAGTACGTAGTGAATAAGCCTATGTTGGGGGGAGAATCTGTCGATGGTTTATACTTTTTTCAGGAATTTGATTTTGAGATCGTCGTAAATCCAAGAAGGTTAAATGTAGGACCTGATCATTTGTCAAGACTTGAAACAGGAAAAGAACAAAGAATCATTGAGGATGGTCTACATGATGCGCAATTGTTCAAGATCAGGATGGTCGATGACCATTATGAAATTTTTTTTCATTTTTTGGTGATAGGTAATGCGCCAAAAGGTTTCACCACTAGTCAGAAGAAGTAACTAGTCGTAAAAGCTGCATATTTTCAGCTCATTACAGGACAACTCTATAAGATAGGGACAAATGATATTTTGCGTCGCTATGTTCTACCGCATGAGAAGGAGAGGATATTGGCTAAGGCGAATGCTCGAATCATAGGAGGACATTATGGGTAACGTGAAACTACCAAAAAGATACTCCAAGCTGATTATGGTAGCCGACAATGCACAATGATTCCACAAACTATGAAAAAAATTGTGATGTTTGTCAAAGGATGGGGAAGCCATCACGACGCAATGTGATGCCATTAGTACCCCAAGAAATGCTACAATCATTTGATAAATGGGTAGTGGATTTTGTGGGACCCATCAATCCTCCAAGAAAACAAACGGGTGTGCGATATATCATCATGAAGATAGACTACTCAATGAGATGGGAGGAGAATTAGTAGTGACATATTGTACTACTGTGACACCCATGAGGTTCCTCTTCGACAATGTCGTCACTCGGTTTGGTTGTCCCAAAATATCGATGAGCGACCAAGGGAGCCAATTTATAAATCGCACGATTAGCGTAATGACAAAGGAATTTAAAATCCAACACAAGAAGACTACACCATATCACCTGCAGGTGAATGGAACCATCGAGGCATTCGTCAAAGTATTAGAACATGTGCTGACAAAGGTATGCAACACTAACCATGATTATTGGGATTTTAAAATTCCTACGATATTATGGTCCTACCGAACTACATGCAAATGGTTGATGAGGAAAAATCCATTCAAGATGGTCTATGGCCAAGAATTTATCATGCCGATGGAGTATATTATTCCCAACTTGTGCATAGCTACAACGACTGGCATAAGTAATGCCGAAGCGATTGAAGAAAGGCTGATGCAATTGTTAGACCTTGAGGAAGATCGATGCATTGTAGGTTTTCACCAATAGGTGGAAAAATATTGATAGAAGGCATGACACAACCATCATATTAAAGCAAAGTAATTCCAACATGGCAATATGGTTCTCTTATACGATAGAAAGTTCGCAAAGCACCCAGGTAAGCTACAGATGCATTGGTTAGGACCGTCTGTGATTCATTTCATCACTGACAGAGGTGTGGTACAATTGTAACAATTAGATGGTGCATTGATACCAAAGCTAGTGAATGGAAGCTAGCTAAACCCCATTGGGATAGCCAGGTGCAGCGCCATGAATGAAAAGCCATGCAGTAAAAAAAAATTGATGATGATGCGTAAGACAAGCTAAGGAGTAAGGAAATCATTAAAGAAAGAGTCAAAAGAAGGGAAATGAAGCACTAGCTATAGCAGGAAGTAAAGAGAGATACAGTCAAATAGGGAAATAAATGCAGCAATTAAAATCGTCAAGTGATGGCGCAAGTGGATGAGATGCACATTTATGAGGAATTAGACTATTGGATTTGCAGAATCGGTGACAGATTTGGTTGATCGTTGGAGTATTTGGCCATGATGTTCAAAATAATTTGAACAAGCACTCTCAAAGTTATAAGAATCGACAAGGGAGGTTTTTTTTGAACTATTTTATTGGTTGAGAGCATAAGTGAGCATAGAGGCAAGTGTAAGAGAGCAGTGCAGAGCATGAGAGAGATAGCTTAAAAGCGATGGCCCAAATAATTTCAAGTGTTAGTACACATGTATCCCCACCACCGAGTACGCCAATTGTATAAGAGATACTAGAGCTCCACAAAATATTAATGTAGATTCCAAAGAAGCAGGGTGCAAATCTTCCCAAATATCCACAAAGAAGGATTCAATTGAATTGGAGTGCAACTAGGGTGGTAGAGGCAGAGGTAGAGGGGGGCCTATCATCGACAGGAGGAGCAGAATCTACCACATGGAAAAATATGACAGTCAACAATATTCCAGGATATGTATCACCACAAAATGTAGGCATACCAGTAGTTTGGCTCTTGAAGAATCAGTGCTACAACATTAAGATTCCCATGAAATTGAAGAGTTTCCATGTTACCATGAATATCATACCGTTCTTACAGAAATTGGCGTATAGTGACCACAACATTCTAGCTTATCTAGAATGCACCGAAAAACCCTAGGAGAAGCAACAACAAGGAGAAGGAGGTCTGGTAACCAGAGTATCGAAACAATGGGATTTAGGTTTATAGCGATCAATATTGTTGGCAATTATCGATATGCCACATATCAACCAATAAGCGAAAGTGAATGCATGTGTCAAGCAACTTATATCATGCTTCCATGAGGGATACCTTTGGTTGGATACTAAGGTGTCGGTTACGGTCGACCTAATTTCTCAAATCACTAGAGTACTGAAGGTAGGAGCAGATCCATCGTAGTATTTCTACAGAAAATATAACGACAAAATGTTGTCCGTGAAGCTCAAAAAGAAGTACGACCTTGTTCGGGACAAACAGGCCTATTCATCCAGAGCATCAATGATAAGGTTGTAAGAGTCATAGAAACGTTCCTAAAAATGAATATTATGAGGAAAAATAGACCCAAACAATGCATGTTGGGGGTGATTTCATGCACAGAACAGTGCACAGAGGGGTCCAAATGAATTGGTCCTTGTTCCTGTTGAACTAACTAACGGAAGATGCCATGATCGAGTAAGAAGGGAAGATTCCATTTACATCCTCATGGATCTTGATATTAATCATGCTTATGGATTGGATGGAACCCACACACTACCAGGGGATGGATGTTGAGGAATTTGGAACGTGCAAGGGAGCACAGTACTAGAATGTACAGGTGCTTGATGTCAAGGAACGATAAATTGAATGCAACTTTCAATTTTACTTGTATTATGATGTAATTTGGGATGCAACAAGAAAAGTTTTGTGCCTCACTAAGAAGGATGCAACGAAGTATAGATGAGTGGAATGATTTGCAATGGTTCCACACACCAGACACATACAAGCAAGGTGGGACATGGACCACCAATGGCTCACAATAACATACAAATTAACGGATTAATAATTAAATTCTATCATCAATGACTAGCTAATAAAATGGAAGGTTCTGGTCCATATCGACGAGTTGTTGAACACTGAGGGAGGGTCACCACCTATTATTCCAACAGATCAAGAGCAAGAACACACTAAAGGTTCCAAAGAAGAGTCCCAAGCAGAGTCATCAGTCGCTCCAACGAATTTGGAGCTACAAATATAGGTGGAAGAACGATGAACAAAGAGAATATTTGAGCAAGGGGAAGCAAGCAACGCACCACAAATGGAAGAGGATTAGGTAAGTTGGATACTGGTCACAATTACCACTACTAAAGAAGAAATACAAGCTAAATTAAAGCATCATTTGATGATGTTCTTTCACGAATTCAAGGGATTGATGCAATCCCTGATAAATTCAATTCTAGAGAAGACGCCATAGATTGATGTGCGACAAAGGGAAAAAAAGATAAGTACTAGAAAAAGGGTGCAACTTGTGAATAGTCCACCATGTGCACTCATGACAGGAAATGAAAATGGAAATGGAACCATCCAGAATTTCTATGTGATTAGTCTTGACATCAATGTGCTACCAATAAAGACGCTAGCATGATTACAGAAATATTCAAGCCAAGAAATCACAGACCGAGAGGAAATTGTACATGACCAACTAGTCAAATTACGTGAGTAGATTGTGCAAGCTAAAGATGAGATGGAACATATGAATACAATGCAAGAATCAATCATCGTTGAAAGGACAAAAGCATATGATGATCGACAATGACTAGAGTGGGCCATCTTTGTCTCTTGTGAGGACTTTCTAGATATTACACCAAAAATGTTTGGGGAAGTGAAAATAATGCGACTAGGACAAATAGTCACTAATCTAAAGAAGGAAAACAAAGAGATGCAAGAAAGATCTATGCCAAGCACAACTGCAGAATTGATAATAGAACATAGAAGTAGAATTGATGCAGTGA
Source organism: Pseudotsuga menziesii (assembly GCA_001517045.1). NCBI lineage: Eukaryota > Viridiplantae > Streptophyta > Pinopsida > Pinales > Pinaceae > Pseudotsuga > Pseudotsuga menziesii. The sequence continues at coordinate 16,678 of LPNX010554223.1, forward strand.
CAATGCAGATTGAAGAGATCAAGAAGGTAGCTAACTCCATTGTAGAGTCGACGACATAATTCTGGACCAACATCATCCAAGATGAGAAGCTACAACAAATTGGAGCACAAATTAGTGAAAGTGAGGAACAAAAAACAACATTATGGGGTTCCCTTAAGGAAATTCCCCTGATCACACAAATGTCCAAGGATGTAGAGATATGAACATTACAGCAATGGGTGAACAAAGGAAGGGAAAGGAACTAGCAGAGGACAACACAGTTGGACAAATTTCAGGAGGACATGGAGCAACTAGCATGTAAATCCATGGATAGTATCACACACACCAAGGACACATGCAAAAAGGTGGAGGAGGTGTCAGATGAACACCCAATCAAGAAATATGTTGAAGAGTGTGTAGCACTAAGTGTGGCAGTCAAAGAAGAAGTCGACCAACTTCAGACGATGCACGACAGGTTCAAGACCCCATTTAATGAACCCACTATATCTAGTTGACATGGATTGAGGATGAGCAACAAGTTTGTGTTGTGATCCTCTTGGGAGGTGGATCAAGTGCGCAAGATATGAAAAAGGAGATGGCACAAGTGTCAAGGTGGATTGCGCAAGAAGTTACCGACAAGCATTGTCGATTTATTCGCAAGTAGTTAGACTTTTGGTCCAAGTTAGTTATAAAATAGAATTATGTGGAACTTTTTGTAAAGGATCAAGCCTATAAATAAGATTAGGAATGTAGTTGATGGAATTAGTAGATTAGTGGATAATTAAGGGAATATATCATTAGATCAAGAGTTGTATCTTTTTGTTTTTTGCGATCTGCTTTGTAATCTGCTGATGAATATGCTTGGTCTGAGGCTTTCAACCAATGGGATGTATTTTGACCTTTGAAGATTAATATGAGAAGAGCATTGTATAAAACTCTGTCTTTGTGTTATTGAATGATGTGATCCATGAATAATGTGACCTGTGAATGATGCGATATATGAATGATGTGATTTGTGAATGATGTGATCTACCTAATGTTTCTTTATCTGATGATGCAAAATATTTATGTGATTCATGGGTTTTTACATATCGACGTCATTATTAAGTTAACATGAATCATAAATAGTTGTGATATTAGACTCTGCTATGAATTATGTTCAAATGTTATGTTCAAATATCCTAGATCCATGATTTGTATTGAGACATAAATACTAAGTGTGCAATTCCTCTTGTTTACTGTGGAAACTTGGTTCCTAGAGCCCTCCCTCAAACATATCGGGTGAGATTGCATCATCTTCGAAGGTGTTTTTGGATAGGGTAAAACCTATTTGGTCGGTTTTTAGGGAGATTGAGTCGAAGGGAGTCGACAACGAGTGAAGCCCCAGTGACATAAGTGTGTCAACGGATCTAGTGGAATGATAGGTGATTTATCCAAGGAATCCACTGAGATTTATGATTATTATATATCAGAAAATGAATCTATATTAGAGAATTGAGAAAAATATTTAATTATGGCACTCAAGGCATAGTTATTATTACCTTGGGACTACACACTATGACACTATTCCAGGGATTCAACACACTTCTCTAGTTCATCTAGTACATCAATGTTATGCCTCTCAAGCAACTTAGAGAAGAAGTCCATTTTCTTCTTGAAACATTTATTCTCAACATTAAATCCTTTGTTGCAATAAGAACACTTGGATGAGCTCCCTTCTTCTTTACTTTCTTCATGGATTTCAAAACTTCATCAATATGTTTTGAACCTTCATCTTCATCATGTAACTTTGGATTCTTCTCTTTCACTTTTTGATTTTATTTTGACTTTGCATTCTAACTTCATTGAAATATAAGATCATGATATTTTTTTTTGGATATTTTAAGAGTCCCCATATAAATCAACTTGTCTTTCTCTTTTGCAAGTGAATCAAAGAATGTACTTAAAGAAGGAATTTTCCAATTCAAAATAACAGGCCTGGTAGCATGGAAAGTTGACATAAAAATTGAGTACTCTAGACCCAATTTTGGTAGGATGGAAAGAATCAATTGATATTCCTTCTTCTCAATCCCACATTGCTTGAACATAAGAATAAGTGAGTTTAACTTGGTGAAGTATGGGTCAATGGATTCGAAACTTCTTGGACTCAATGATATTAACTCATTCTCCAATTGATGTGCTCTTATCTCATCTTGTACTCCAAATAGAGACTCAAGTTTGTTCCATACTTGGTTAGGAGTGGTCAAACCATCAAGATGAAAAAGAATATCAGGATAAATAGAGAGACAAAGAAACCCATAGCCTTCATCCATTTGATTATTCCACCTAGATTTCTCAACAATAGCATCTGGTTCATTCTCTAAAGTCATAGAAACTCTATAAAGACCCTTAACATGCGATAAAATGTCAATCTTGGCCTTCCATTCATGATAGTTGTAATGATACAAGATCATAGCTGAAGAAGAATCCATGCTTAGTTGTTGTTTCACTCCTGGATACACTCTCTGCAACATGCACGAAATAAACTAGAATAAATACTTGTAAGCTTAATCAAGCTCTTCTTTCAGAAAGGGACTAGATGCTTGATGCACTCATTAGATTGAATATATTGATAGCCTAAGAGATCTAATACCATGTAGAAATTGAAGCTCTAATACCACATGGAAATGTAAGATAAAGATCTAGTTACAAGATATTTCTCACAAGCATGCACAAGAAAAAAATAGAGAGAGGAATAATGAGACTGGACACAAGAGAAGTGAAGAATAATAAGAAAATATTACATTGAATATTCCAATGATTATTGATCAATTAATAATGATTGATATTATTACATAGGTAATACATCCTTATAAAGGAAATTGTATTTTCTAGGAGACAACTCATACTATCTCATAAAGCAGGCTTACTGAATATGATAAACCCCGATAGGTGAGTAAAGAACTTTCCAAATCAGTCCAAGAGTTCACAAATTGGATAAAGCATGTGTGAGTGATGATGAGAAATGGAAAAACTTGTTAATCATGGAATCTTGAAAGAAAATCATGGAGTATGAGTTGGTCACAAAATATGGTAGTTGCCAAGTTAACTAGCTTTACTTTATCCACTGAAAAGAAGGAATAAAGCAGTCTAGATGTAGAAAATACATGAATGCACCATTTATAATATGGGAAGTCAATAAATTTGGTAGAATATTTCTAGAATTAGTATAAAGGTGCTCATGGGGTAAATATGGAAAGTATTGACCAAGTGGTGCAAGTGGAGGCCAAGTCTAGAATATAGGAAATTAACCAGAAATGATTAATTATTTTTATCCTAAGTATGTAGTGGGTTTATGATATTCTAACATGTACATGGGTCTCTCTTGTGATGGTCATGCCTCTCATGGAATAGGGTACATATTGTTTTTTTGAAAAGGTATGAATTTTTTAAATGTTCGTATGTTAATCTCTTGGCATACTTGTTGGTGATATAGGCATAGATGTTGGTGCACAATTTATGATGATCATGGCATAGATCTTTGTGATTTGTTTGTATAGATAATGGTGATTATTTGGACATATTGTATGATGGTATTGGCATAGATCAAAATTTTTATCTTGGCATAGTCCATGGTTATGTTGTGGCGTATGACTCATCTCTTGGAATGTTCAATGTTTTGTAAATGTATATGATGTAAAAGTTGAGAATCCAAATGAAATCGATTGATGATTGTTTCTGGGTATATACTTGAGGTATGTACATGCTGATATAGTGTGACAGAAATTGAGACAGTGTGAGAGTGATTGTGGAATTGTGACATTGACAGTGTCATTGTTACATAGGCAGTGATTGTGGCATTTAGATAGAGATATAGTGATTGGGGCATTATGATAGAGATAGTGATTGTGTCAAGTTGAAAGAGGTATTGATACAGTGATATAGGAACAAGGACAATGATACATGAACATGGATAATGATATAGGTGTAGGGATAAATATAGAAGTACAAGTTGTCAGAGACAGTGATACATAGATCATTACATATTGTTTCTTATATTCATATAGAGGCAGTAGGATGGGGCAATGATAGGAGGTTGTAGTCTCCTTTAGGTTGGCTCCTAAGAATTGGGAGTGGGTGATCACTTAATATTGGATTCCTCTCTATAGGTTGGATCATGTGACCTTAGGGGGTTGTATCCTCCTTTCAGTTGGACCTGATAAACTAAGGGGTTGGAGCCTCCTTCTAGTTGGTGCTAGAAAATCAGGGAGTTGGAGCTTCCTTCCAATTGGTTCTAGTAAAAACATTGAATGCAATCTATATATTATAAAAAAAATGTTTTTTGTTTTTTCCCCTATACTTTGGTTTCCACGTAAAAATATTGGGTATTGTGTATTCTTCTTATGTGATGATGATATGCTTATGAAATGTAAAGGTTGATAATGTATTAATGAATGTTGTAATTTGCAAGCTGCTGATAATCAAATTTTGAAGAGTAATAAAAGGTAAACATGCTAATTCACCCCCATCTCAGTTTGTTCAATGTTTCCAACAAGAAACACCCAGAAATAGTTGAACCAGAAGATGAATTTCAACCCCCTTAACATCGGTAGAAGATTTAGAACACCCTCCACTATAGTGCTTCCAAACACACCCCAAATGCTTCCAAACACACTATAATCGAGAAAAATGGATTAATAGAAAACCCTATGAAATCTTATAAAATTTTCATACCATAAAATTAAGTTTACACATCCATATTTTAATAGGTATACTCATAGATAACCATTTTCTCATAGATTTACTAGTGCTTTGATATTGGACAACTTATGAGGAAAAACATTGCAATTTTTATTATAAATGGAGTATATTCAGAGAGTAAATAAATGAATACTTAATAAAATTTAAATATAGAGAGATATATTCTACAAAATAGTAGATATGGCTTCTACAGAGCCCAAGGGAAAAAATCAAGAGTTACTGCTCCAAGAGAGTGTTTTGCTTCCATTGTTGTGCCACCCACAAACAATATTTTGACCCCAACTTGAAGATATGATATCTCAGGTGCACCATAACATAAATTATTTCCATACATGGTTTGGAACAAATTCTAAGATATTTGGACAACCACCATTGCACCCTCCTCAACCAAGAACAACCATAACCAAGTTGCTGCAATTTCTGGAAACACCAACAAAAATGACACTACTACAAGATGAAACACAAAGACACCAAATTGGAATTGAAACTAAAAAAATAATGGATATGATATCCTCCAATAATTATCTATAGAGAAATATGAAGGTGACTCTCCTCACATTAATCAACTATTGTGAAGCTAAATGAAGGGATCTATGTGATCTCCTCCTCTCTACTAGATAGGGTGGAATCTTTGACCACCAAAAATAGTTTACAATTGCAAGGGACACATATCCCAAGTTTTAAAAGACACAATATATTTTATAATAAAAAGTAAAATGTCTAAAATTTCTCTCCCAAGAGTCTTGCATCCTTTTTATAAACTACACTGGGCCCTTTCTCCCTCATTCTAGAAATCTCTCACAAAAGTATTAATAAAATATTTATAAATGTCATTTTCATGCAAGAATGATACATTGGAACTCATTTACTTCCTCTCTAATTTTATTTGACCAAATATTACCTTCATATTCCTTGGAATTTAAAACTAGAGAGACTTAGCTTTCTTTCAGGGGAGTTAAAATCTCATGTGGTCCCACCTTCTCCTCTAGTTTCCTCCTTGGCTAAATTTAGGACCTACACCATGTCATAAGGTGTCATAAGATGTCATAGGACTAGATTCTTTACGTAAATGTCATATATTTGTTATTTTTATCCCAGGGAGTTACTACCCTTGAGATGCCTTCATGAGAGGGTTCCTTCCACCTTGGATGGGAGTCACACCACATATTTGGACTCATTCCACCACTAATACGTCCTCCTTGTACAAATTCTCTCAAAATATTAATATAATAGACTTTTGGGAGATAATGATTGCTTGCTCCGTGAATTTTTCCTTGGACCTTTGTTTTTCCATAGTGCCTCATGACCCCAATTCACCACTAAACTATTCTTATTTAATTTTTCCAAGTGACTTTATACCATTTCCTCCCTAGTCCAATAAAGTAATCCCTAGAAAAATATTTTGGGACATTACACATACTAATGAACATAAAAACCGTGAAAATAAGCCATTAGAACCTTTGAAGGAGCTAGGAACCAATAAAATTTATGTTGGAAATTAATGGATAGTATTATAAACCTCTCTATATGCCACGCTAAAGATAACTGAAGGGAGGGAATTATGAGAGGCTGCTGAGAAAAGAAGGAACCATTTCTCCTTGTGTTGTGTAGGCATATATTGTGGGTGCCAAATATATAGTGAAATTTAAAATATTAGTAGTGGTATAATTGGATTAGTATATATTTCTTATGGATTTGAAATGGGTAATAATTTATGAAACATCCAATGTTTGAGTGGACACTCCACTTGTTGGTTGTGGATCCTGGTATTCTAGATTCAAAGATGTTATTGTTTAGTTGTGTTTGTAAGTTATCCTCCAATTAGGCCTCTGGGAGGTCCCCTTGATGATCCTCCAGGTGGGCTTCCTGGTGGTCCTCCTAATGATCCTTCAGGTGATCCTCTTGATGGGAATCCTGGTGGTCCTCTTGGTGCCCCCCGAGTTGGTCTTCCATATGGTCCACTAGGTGGTCCTCCAAGTGTGGGAACATTCATCAAATTAGGTTTCCCCCATGGGGTATTCATATTTATAGGGTAGGGGATCTCGGGATAAATTTTTCCCAAGACAATCAGTTGATAAGTTTGATTTAACATTGCAGGTTGATTCCATGATAAGTATAATAGCATGTGGGTTGATTAGAGGTAGGTTGTACCCACTATGTTTGGACCATGACTTGAGAAGGGATAACCACATTTCTAGTCATGGAATGTCTATTAACTATCATTTTCCCTAAAGCAATATGTTTCCCAACATTTGAAACTATTCTCCAGGTTATTGTAGTAACTTGGGATAGGGATTGCCCCCCAATCATGGAATTCACAAGAGAGTTTGAAGCATATGGGATATTTTGTAGTGGTATGTTTTGGATAGAGGGTTAACCTAAATCATAAGAGACCACATTTTGAGCCAGTATTCCTGAAACAATGGCAACATAAGTCCGAGTAGGTGTATGGTATCCAGGACTAGTTGTTTCTGAAGGGGCAGGTAAAGGATATAAGCTCTTTTTTTTTATGTTATCCCCCATTGTATGTAGTTGAGACACAATATCATGAATTCCTCCCAAAAAATCATCATTTGAATGTAAACTTGTATCCTATGTAGGTTGGGGTGTGACATATGACAAAGTAGTAGTACCATATTCAGAAATAGTATTTCCTAAGGAAGTATCCAAAAATGGATTAGTTGGAATGAATTCCAATGCTACAAGATCATCTAGAGGTTGGGAAAATAACCAATCATGTGCCCCAGAATACCCGTCTAATGGAAAATGAAAAGTTGAGTCACGTGAAGAAGGATGTTGAACCACTATCGGAGTAGGGGTAGATGGATTTTCGAAAGAATAATAATCTTCCCTGGATTTAATAACCAGTATGCATTCTCCATGCAGATCAACCATAACATGTTTCTCCATGGTTTCCCCTTCGCTTCCTTCCTCGGTGGGAGGATATTTAGGTGGTAAACCCTGCATCTTGTGAGATCTTCTCATAGGTGAATCAACAAGAATTTTGGCTAAAATATTTACCCTAAGAGTTCTATAATAAAAAATACCACAAAAAAAAGTCCTACATTAGCTAAGGCCATAAGAAAACTTTGGTGATAGGAGTGGTTGAAAAATTTGGATCCTCACCAGGAGTGTCAAGTCATCACAACTCGCGTGATATAACGTAGGGTCCAATAGTAAAATGAAACAAGGAGAATTAGGACTGTACGATTTCCTGAATACCTAAATACCTATATTGTACATGCATAGTAGCTCCCTGAGTGCTTTTCTTGATGTATTGCTTTGACAAGACATCCAAATGGATTTTCTCAATTCGTCACAGGTTCCTAGAAGGGTCTCTCAATATAATCAAGCTAAGTGGGAGCTCAAATCCGTGTTAGTGTTGTCTAATGTACAACTGTTCGAAAGAGGCCTTCCTTATACCATTGAGTACATGAAGAGCCTTTCGATATACCTCAAGTGTACATGAAAAGTCATTCGATATATTGATTAGTGTGTGGAAGAACCACACAATCCCTGTGATGTAGTGCATGTAATAAACAATAGCTCCTATGTTTATAGACATCGAAAAACGTCTTCTAACCTATCACTCAAGTTTCTAAATATCTTATCCTAAGCTATCATTTAATTTTATCTTGATGATTAATGGACTTTATGGAGTTTGTAGTAACTTCAAGACTAATGCAAAGTCTAAATGAGATACGATTCTCTTTTAGATGAAATGTATCTAGAGTAAAGGAGAGATATTTCCTTTCAAAAAATCAATGAAAATACCATACTAATTGATAACTCATCCTTCAAGCTTTCGATAATTTCCAAACACACAAAACATTCTAATGCTTAACCAAACAACATCTCTAATAACATAAAATGAAAAAATTCACTAATGCCTATACTTTTATAATTTCCAAAATCAAACCAAAAAAACAAAAAAACAAATGTCTTTCTACTCTATAAATCAGATTCAAACAACTAATCAAAACTAAAACTAATAGATCTAACTTCTCTTTTTGATTTTTGATATCTTTTTCACAAACGCATATGCAAAGAACAACTAAAACTTATTCTACAAAATAATAAGGAAATTGAATTTCTTTTCCTTTTATGGATCTAAGGGATTTTCATAGATATGAAAATAAACTACGACACCCAAGACAAGACTTCATACACACACAATCACTAAACTTATGAAGCTCTTCATTAAAGGATATATTCTAATATCTGACTTGACTATGCACTCAGAATCAAACCACACTTGTAGATATGACAATAAAAAGTGCAACAGACCTAAAAACTCAAACCAAAATGAAATTTTCAAAAGTGTCTCTAGATCTATTGAGTACCTACCTCAGCGCTCGCTGTAGGGTTGAACCAGTGCGTCCTATGCTAGTTGAAACTCTTTTCTCACATTGGAAAGGCATCGGTGGTGATTTCTATATCCTATCAATAGGTGTCGATGATGCTTTGTCAACAAACACAGAAGGCATCAGAGAATAGTCAGCACACAATAAAAAAAACCCAGGTGCGTTGGCGCATCCAAGGATAAAAAAGAATGCATACCTTCAAAAAAATAATTACTAAACAATATAGAATTTTATGAGGGAGGATACTAACCTAAAGAGGTGAATTCGAACTGAAAAAAGAATGAATTTTATGCCTTTTAATCATCAAAATAAAAATTGAGAGTTTGTAATGAAAATAAAAAACAATGTGTAGATCTAATTGATTCCCAATGGAGTCACCAATTTTTTTTATAGAAAAACATGGAAGGTTCAGACACGAACCATTTCCCTAGTATAAATGGGTTAGATCTAGAACAAAGCAGAAACACTTATGAAATCCTTTCCCTAGATTTGGAAAAATTACTTGACTATAATGAAACCTTACCTTGTCTCTGAAAGTTGTCCTTGCAAGATGGAAAACCTTAGATCTGTTGATGTATGAAGAGCCTGCATAGATCAGAATTGACAAAGAAATTTGGAAGCATACAATATAATCAAGCTAATCTATATCAATGACCGAAGAGAAAGATAATAAACAATGGTTCATAAACAACAAATTACATAAAGTTTACAGGAAAGGGAAAATATATTTCATTAATGAAATAAATGGAAAGATTATAACCAAGATTCGGTGTTGTTATTCTCCCCAAAATATTTTGATTCACAAACTCTACAAGTCTCTCACTCAAGATTGAAACTCCTTTCATCTCACACCTAGATTAATTCCAATAGCATAAAGGTACTCTTCTGGTCCTCCCTCATCCATGAGGGTGAGCTTGTTTATATAGGCCAAAAGGAGATCAAATGAGTTGAAATTATTTTGGAGGAAGGTGAGGGACCATCCCTATAGGTTAATGGTTTAAGTGCCATCTAATATGGTTGTTTGGGATAATCCTCCGCGAGGACTTTCTTCTAGAGCATTCTTGAAAGTTCTCTTTTTTTTCCTTTTTGTGAGCACTGACGCTCTTTTCATACTAGCAACAAGCGTCAGGAATGGTTGACACTCTTTTCACAAGGAAACATGTGTCACCGACTCTTTATGTCATCTAGAAAGAGGCATCATCCTTGGTTGATGCTCTATTTCAAGAGACAAGGTGAGTCAAAGCTCCTAGGAATGAGCTTCTAGCAAGGCAAAATTCCTCCAAAATGTATTTTGGCATATAAACTTCAGGGATTTAGGCAAGGTGACAATATTTAGGTGTAACACACCTACTTATACTCCTTTATTATCAATTCATGTTCTCCCATGGATTGAAGAGAAAAAAACCTATGATGTGCTTTTTCCATATGATATGCTTTTGACCTCATACATCCAAGGGGGAATTATTAACAACCTGATTTTTCTAACTACTTTGTCATAACCATCATGAACATTGTACATCACTTTCAACAACATTAACCCGATTTTCATCATCTTTGTCATGATACGACCATAGTATTGTAACAAAAATCATGCTAAACAGACCATACAAATTTATTGGTTATAATTCCCTAAAACTATGTGCATGGTTATCACACTAAAATTCTTGAAAACTACAAAGTGACTCTAAAAATAGAAATTGGTTTCTTACAAACATTGTTCACCTTTAAAAAAGGTGTAGTGACTAAAAGTGGACATGAACAAAACATTATTACTAAAAACATCATGTGGTCTGGTCTCTAATACCTTGTTTTTATTTCTAAGAGATGCACACATCCTTTCCTATAGGTAAATCCCTCATGATAATCCATCAAATCACTCACCACAAATACGGTTATATTGTTGACCTACATACTAAGGAAATAAAGTTCCCATTTTTCATTCTCTTTCCATTGTTGGAAAGAAAGGAGCAATAGAGGAGGAGAAGAACCCTACCTTAGGTCAACTACGTCTTCTATAACTAACACCAAGGTGCAACATTTTGACCTATATTCTTTTCATTAATACAAAATCCATTATTTTTTCTATGCTTTGTTTTTTTCTAATCCTAGACATTTTTGTTTTTCTTCATTGCATGGAGTAATATAGAATGTTGTTAGGTCTTTTAATTTCCCTTTCTATCATCTGATTTGGTACTTAAGGGACACAACCCTTGAGTACATATCTTTCAATAAGGATTGGTTAAAAAATACAAAAACCCTGTATAGATTATGAGTAGGCATGAAGAAACCCGACGTATCATTTGTCCAAATGCCAAAGAGTTTAGAGTCAAGGTGCATAAAAAAGAAAACTCCACTATCTTAAGAAACTTTTTGTGATTTTGAAAACTTTGTAGGGAAGAAAAGAGATCGAAGATATAAAGAATTCAAGTTTTTTCTTGAAATTTGATATTTTCAATATTTTTAACAACTTTTTTCAAATGAGGAATTTTTCAATGTCGTTCTATTTGAAAGACAACAATCTTTATGAAAAAAATAAGGTCTAAAGAAATTGAAAAAAAGGACAAAGTTGGCAATTCCATATTTATGTTGAAAATAATTAAAGCATTGTATCACAAAAATATGGTTGAAAATTGCTCATAATAAAAAGTAATACTATGCCCATTACAATTGTTTACTTGTCTCTCCCTAGATTTTATTCTACAAGGGGATGAAATGTGTTTTTGAGCCTGATTGCACTAGTGAGAAAAGTGCAGAAAATGGGAAAAGATGGTAATTTCATAGAGCTATAACTTTTATATCAAAGATCATAACTGAGAATGGAGATATTTTTTGGAAAGAAAATTCAAATAAAAATATTTACATAAAATGATCCTCTAGAAATATGCATCGGGTTACATTAGAAAGTGATCATAATGTAGCCTCCAGACTTGATTAGACAAGGTAGTTATCAATGTGGGTGGCCTGCAAATTATCCTAAGCTTTGGGAAAAAATTTGGGAAAAAATTGTAATAAAATTTCCTCTAGGAATATGCATCGGGTTACATTAGAAAGTGGTCATAATGTAGCCTCTAGACTTGATTCGACAAGGTAGTTATCAATGTGGGTTACCTGCAAAGTATCCTAAGCTTTGGGAAAAATTTTGGGAAAATTTTGTATGGTGATATAAGAGTGTACGAAAGGTGGGATTGACTAAGGATGACTAGATGCACATTATAACAATGCTTAAAAAAATGGATTTATGGCACAATTCAATGACTAATGCATGATAAATCTATTTGTTAACTATAAGATGAATGATTGGACCAAGAATTTATTGGTGTATTGATTAAAATATAAGATACAATGTATTTATCATGATAGATAGGTGAAATATGAATTTCCAAGACCATCCATGGGATATTTTGGTTATTTTAGTAGGATCCGATATGTCATGAGAGAATATTTAGCAACATATGGAAGATATCAACATGTAATAAAGAGTTGTGAGAGTCATGATCCATGTAGCTAGTTATTAGTTACCATGAAAAGTATAGGGAGGATGGAATATACCAACACATAATGAATGATGTTAATATGTATAAATAAGAATGTAAGCTCCTAACATCCTTAAGATAAGGAAAGTCATTGGAGTAATAGAGCTCAAATAAGAAAGTTATGGAAGTTTAGTATTGTAGAGGATATATGTGTGTGTGTGTGTCTATCTATATATACGCGTATGTATATATATACACATACCTATCTATCTATCTATATATATCCTCTACAATACAAAACTTCTATAACTTTCTTATATACATACATACGTATGTATGTATATACATACATACGTATAT
>LPNX010554223.1:30066-50066 GCA_001517045.1 Pseudotsuga menziesii
TATTGACTCAATTGGCATCATCATCAGCCCACCATGACATAATCATGAGCACACCCACTCCCTCCTTCAATTAGTGTGGCCAACTAATCCTTCTCCTTCAATCAGGGAGGCTAACTAGGCTTCCTCCTTCAATCAGGGAGCAATTTTGGGGTGATCTGAGTGTCACAAGTGCACCAAATAGTTAACTGAATGTTGTTTAACCTAACAATAAGTTAAGTTGAGTTGTAAAGGAGCCTCCCTCATGTCATTGTCTATTTTGGGCTGATTTGGGTGAACTGGAGTGAGTTAATGCGCCTCCAACAACTTCTGATGACCAGTTTTAGTTCAGTTCACTTCATCAGAGCTAACTGGAGTTAGTGATGCGCTACCACCTATTGATTGACATGCAGTGACATGTACTTGAGTTACTTTCAGTTAGAATCAGTCATTTATTACACTCTGATTCAGTTAGGACTCAGTTAGATTCAATCATGTCTAGATTAGTGGTTAAATGGTGTGTTCAGTGTTGCTAACAGACAGCTAAGCTACACCCATCCATTCAATTTGAATGACCTCTAGTGAATTCAAATTTTCTCCATTCAAGCAAGTTTGCATGACATTGTATTATTGATTTTCATTCTATTATTGATTATACAGAGCTACAACCTCCTATTACAGTACCGTTATGTCATTTCATGCCTAAATTGTATTGAATCTCTTGTAAGTATGTGCTTTGTCTCAAGATTGATGTGACAAAATTTAATATGGTATTAGAGCCACAGTGGGATGAAGCTCTTTCTTCAATAAAACATGATTTTTGATGGATCTAGCATGCAAAATTGATCAAAAAGCTCAAAAATTCCAGCACTGCACCAGAAGCTGAAGGTTTACCACATAAGTCCTATGCAAAGGAATTGTCGATCAAGCTTGCTTGATCAATTAAGCTGGGTGTGATGAAAACCTGAAATGTGCAAGCTATTCAACCTTGCAATGCCCTTTTTCTGTTGATTGCAGGTTTTTATAGGTTCTTCACTACATTCGCTACAGTAGCTTCATGGATTCTTCTCTGGATCCCATTAATCCTTTCAATTACCACCAATGGAAGGAGGATATGGAGATTCAACTCCATTCAAAAGGGCTCTACCAGGTCACAATGAACATAGAAACATAGCCAAATGCTGCTGCTAAGAAGATAAAATACTAGAATAAGCTTGATGAAGCTTATGGTTTCTTGTGCTTGTCTATCTCCAAATATATTCTATTCCACACCACGGGATTGAAGACTCCGAAGGAGATTTGGGATCAACTCGCTTCCTTGTTTGATAAACAAGATGATCTACGGATCTATCAGCTAGAAAATGAGCTGATTTCCCTGAATCCAGGTAGCTACAAAACTATGAATGATTTATTCACAAAATTCAAGCACTTGGTGCTCTAGTTAAAGAAGTGTAAGGTTGAGAAGGATGATGATCAGCTCAGCCTAGATATCCTCTCAAAACTTGGTCTGGATTATTTATTTTTTGCTTCCAACATTCTATACTGGGAAGCTAACAATCGCAAGCTGGAAAATTCCTTCTCTTGATGCCTTCATCAAGTCCCTCACAAACGATCATCATATCCTCAAAAGATCAATCACTGTTTGATTCGGGGCCAAAATATTCAAAGGGTAAAGGAAAGAAGAAGAATCAAAAGAATAAATTTGATGCTCCAGAGACTAAAGAAAAGAACCAACAGCAAGAAGAGTCTTTCGGCTCAAAGAAACAAAAGAACAAAGGAAACCAAGGCAAAGAGAAAGTCAAGTGTTCTTATTGTGGGAAGGGATTCCACCCTAAATGTGCCTGCATGAAGAAGAATACTGATGAGATGACTTCTCTCCTCGAGAGAAACAATATCAATCTTCTGGAGATTGTTCAGAAGAGAGATAATCAAGATCGGGATACCCAGCAAGAAAGAGGACATGCTCTCATGGAAAGCACCTCGAAGCCCGAATCTCTCCTCATAGACTCTGGAGCTTTAAATCACATGATGGAAAGTAGAGATTCCTTCTCCTCCCTAGACACTAACAAAAGCATTCCCATCCACATAGGAGATGATTTTCAGATCATTTCGAAAGGAAAAGGTACTATAAAACTTGAACATGGCAACTTTTTTGGTGTTCTGTATGTACCCTCCTTGGCCTCCAATATTTTGAGTGTATATCAAATGACTCATACCGAAATGCCCAAGAGAGTTACTTTGATCCCGAATGAAGTTGAAATCATTGAAATTGCATCACTAATACATATGAGCAAATTTGTGATGGTTTTTCATTGCTATTTCCACGTTTTGTTGTCTCAATTATGACAATAATGGTCGTGATGTTTCGTGGAACTTATTTTGTCACTATAGTGACGCACTTTATAAGAAGTCGATATATACAAAAAAATTGGCTGCCACGTGTCTTCTATACTGTGGCCTTGAAATTGATTTTTTTTAATTCATTTTCTACGTTTCATCACTCTATCGACAAAATTGTCATCCCTATAATGACGAAAATATGGCCAAAAGCTGCTAGGCAAAATTTTGTTTCCACGCAAAACCATGGAACAGTTTCGACGAATGTTTGTCTCTCTATCAATGAATTCTGGAATTTGAACATAAATTTATTCCATGCAAAACCGTGGAAAACCAATCTCTATCGGTGAAATATACAAGTTGAACGGTAATTTTTCCATGAAACTGTGTCGCTATAGAGACGGTATTCATGGAAATCCACCCGAGGTTTTGACGGTTTTGTAATACCCGCGACGAAAGTTCGTTGATATTGCGACAAAACCTGGAGGTTTCAAAAAAAATTAAAAATGGTGGAAAGGAACATTTCTTTCAATGGTTTTGGATCTTCAATAAGTGTTTGTGACTGATGTGCAGTCTCATGGATTTTTTATGTCTATGGACAAGCGAATCCACAGATACACTTCAAGAATCAGCAGTCGATAAATCAATACCTTGGATAACTTATCCCATTCAATTATTTCTAGTGGCATGATTATATGCCTAGATTAAATTTTGTAAGCACTTATTCGAAACATAGAATATATTGTATATTGGTCTGATGTACACATTTCCATGTCAGTTTCTAATTACTTGCTATATTTCCATACTTATTCATCACATCCAAATAGGGTCCTTACAGAATGTTCTTATTCACACCCTCTGTGCATATGAAAATTGTATGGTTTCATCTAGGTCCAATGTGCATCCTATGAACTTCCAAAGTTTTTATCTGGAAAATAGAAAGGTGATAGAAAAGAACGACAGAAAGAAAAACCAAGCATAAAATAACAGAAACTGAAAATTACAATAAGTCTCTCTACCACCATTCAAGTGGGATGTATCATAGATGTTGTAGGTATTACAATGTTATCTGCAATGGAAATTGTTAACACCATATCTGCCCTATAAAGGCAGTAGGTTCTAGGCTCTAGCTTCTATTGAGATGCATTATTTGCAATTACAAGATCTAGTTCCAGAAGAAAATGTTAAATGGATTAATATGATCAATGGACAAGTTGATGCTACAAGGGATTTTAGTAGTGAAGAATCAGGGTTTGAGAAATTATTAGTGTATATGTGAAAATATCCTCAAATTTGAGATATTAATTAATAAATTAAATGTTTCTACAAACTTACAAATGATATGTCTTTTCCAACCAGCAACCAAGATTTGTGACAGCAAAATTTTTTAACCTTTAGTTAGATTTGAAATAAGGTACACATGAGGCTAAAACTAGGGAAGATCTAGGAATTTCACTTATTAATCTGAAGTTTTCAACCTTGAAAATCAACCTTTTAATTCTGTTTAAGACCATATTTAATCAGCGCTACATAGCATATTTCTAGAAGGTAATTCCCAGCCACAAACTGGGGCAAACCTACCATGCGATTTGATGTTTTACGGATTATTTTAATACATGTAAATGACAGAAATTTGTAGATCTTATAAAATAGAAAATGAAAGATGAATTAAGATTTAAAAAGGCATAAAAATGTGATTAGTTCCTAACAAATCCAAGTTAGGAAGATGGGGTTAATTGAGGATCTCATGGAGGCTTTAGTGATCAAAGAGTAGATAGGGTTGAATGGTTCAAACCTAATCTAATCCTTAATAACTAGATCCACTTCAGAAATATTCAATAGGAAAATCCTAAGCTAGACATTAGATATTTGTCAAAAAAGAGCCACAAGGTGTCAATGTCACCGCAATTCCTAAAAATTATTACTACAAGACAAATGCTATAGAATGGAAATATACCTCTGTTTCAACCCCAACAAAGCTTCCCATGCTAAACCAAAAAATCTATCATAATACACTTGTAATATAACTACAAATGGTAGCTTCAGAGATGGAGGATAAAGGATAATTTCTCTTACTAGGTTTTAAAACTCGAGACTCCTCTTCCCCATGAGAAGGTTTGAAGAAGCTTGGACGACAGGAAAAGTCCCTCTATTTCCACCCAAAAAAGTCTTCTCGTGCAATATTTTGGTTTGGTAGAAAATAAACGGGAACAAAAAAATCCAAGATTTTGGTAGAAAATGAAAAATAAAACACAATTTTGAATAGTAATTTAAAGAAACGATGAAGAAATGGAGCCAAAAGCTGAAAACAAACAGTTCTGATAGAGGGAAAGTGGTTAAAAAATAGAGGTGGGCAATGCATAGAGAGAACCTAAGAGTGCTAAAAGCAGGGAATGGTACAACATTAACAGAACAAAGACAATTAAGTCTGATATTTTTATGTTTCTTACAAACATTGGATAGGAAGCATGATGAACAGGCTAGAAATGAAAATAAAAAAACTATATTATACGACAGGTACAAGCAAGTCATATAAAATATTAATGCCTAGGGAGAATGTAGGCAATGCAAGAACCCTTACCTTATCAATCTCCTTTTGCAAGGTCCATTGGCCTATACCGCTTGCAAAGAGTTGTCCTAATAAACAGAAAACCACTGTGTTGGATAGCAATTAAATTTATAAATTAAATAAATAATCCATTCCTTGACCTATACATAAGTGGTCATTTTGCTAGGCATGCAAAATATCAAAATACTCTATGAAATAAAAAATGGCATACAATTAAATCAGCTAATGTTGTCTAGAAAGTGTGTTCTTGGGGTAATTCCACCAAGAGATGTGGTTCTAGAGTCACATTCCACATGTCCTGTGAAGGAAATCAACAATCAATCTATCCAGCACACATTTTCCACCAGAATATCAACTCGCATTTAAATGTTATATTACAATACCATTGCCTCACTAATGTGGAAACTTGTGTTTGTATTTGACAAGATTTCTTTAACCATTGTATTAAAACAAAAAAAACACACAAATTTTAAAGTTTAAGACATGAATATATTAAATACACATATAAATAGGTTTTTACTAGAAATGTGTGGACACTGTTAATACCACCATCCTATCAAATAATATAAAAAAGAACAAAGGAAAGAGTCATGTTGTCTTACTATATGAATAAAATGTCACTAAATACTCTGGATAAATCTTTGTTATTTATGAAATGTTAACTTTCCACTAAATAATATCCCACACGGGTGTGGATCATTGGTGGTTTAGTTGTTATGAAGGCACTTGTTGTAAATTGGAGGTCATGATATCAAATCCCACTTGGGTTTACCTGTGTCCCATGTCTTGCGGTGAGTGTGGGGAACCTAGGGGTATAGTGGTAGCGGGATTGGATCCCTAGACCCTGTGTCACGCGAGTACCAGCCCAACTCCAGTTGTCGATTCCCCTTGTTACAAAAAAAAAACTTTCCAGTAAATAATATTTAGATATGGAAATATTTGTTCTAATAGAATGCACTTTGAGGAGCTCATGGAATGCTTTTGTAGCGCACATATAAATACATTTTTGTTGACTTATAAAAAAACTAAAGAAACAGTTTAGGGGAGGAATTTCAGGGATGAACCTACAGAGCTACGAGCATGGGCTTGTTGTGATAATCATTGCATATGATGTTTCCATCTTTATTCATTCTCCCATTGCATATTCCACATATACTTGGGGACCCCAATGGATCTTTCTTTACCCCTTTTCTATTATTTATTTCTCAACTTTTCTCCTAATAGTCGCTATATACTCGATGACCGACATCCTCCAACTGTAGAGTTAAATTCAAACCATTAAGAAGAAAAACCTTGAACATGAATTTGTTCTCCTCAGGTTCAGTCTTGGGTTTCTTCTTAGGAAGCACTCTAAGGTAGCCCTCATTGCTACTTCTTTTCCTCTTGGTAGAATATTCTACCATCTTGGACACAAGAAAAGACAAACCATAGAGGGATCATTGTGTTCTTCTATCGCAATGCTTTCCTACACTTAGAATTTGCAAGAATTGATGCATGCAATGGGATTTTGTTAGTTTATACAGAGAATTCTATGGCTGGGGTCGATGTCTCACTAATTACCCAAAGAAATTATGCATGTACAACTCAAGACAAGCTTTGGCATTCCATAATTGCTACAAAGCTCTTCTCTGTAGCCTCAAAACCACTATGAGCAAACAAAAACAATTTGTTGTAGAACATTGGGGATTCAAAATCCAATAATTCAAGTCCAAGAGGTTCTATCAAGATTGTATGTGACCAAACACCAAGATATGTAGTGCACCCACAAAGGAAATTGCAATTGATGCTGAGCAAATTCTCCTTAGAGAGGGTATTTTGAGAGACTGAGAATATCAGGTTATGTGCACTTCTTTTGAAATCTCCAAGGATGCTATTTATTCATCAATTTCTATGCAAAAAGAGGAAAAAACATGCACCAATGTCATTAGAAATGCTTAGTGCAAAAGAACCTCATGATAGTGGGTAACCAAGGGAAAGATACAAATAGTCAACTTTAGTAGTTAAACGTAGGGAAAACCTATCCAAAATGTGAGCATGGTGCACTACAGAATAGGTGAACATAACACTAGTACTACTTACTATACTGCTCCAAATAATGCAATGGAAAAATGAGGTGGGAACTCTAAAACCCTAAAATTAGCAATAGCCTTAAATGAATTACATCAAAAGTGGTCGTAAGTAACTGCTCGACTAGATAAATAGAAGGAGAATTACAAATTCATTTCATCAAATGAACAGGTGGATGGGGTTTCAAGATAAAGCACATAAACACATCAACAGGACTTCATATAAATTATCAGACTCTATACGGGGATTCGTTATATTTCCATAGGTAATCACCAGATTCCAAGGACTATTTTCGATTCTTCATCTCCCTGATGCATCTCAGCGTATTGCTGAGTGACTGGCAAATACGATTTTTCATCCATTTCCTGTTCCACAAAACTTATATATTTTGTCAAGAACCCTAGGCCATCCTGTTTTCTACCATTAATAAAACATGCAGTGGAGCTCCAAAAAGCCTCACTAACTACGAATAATCTCAAACTACAAGTCAAACCAAAATTATGCTGTCTACAAACCAAAACTCGGCTGTGGACATACCAAAAATATCTGTCAAATGAATATAGTGTAGATAATCATGGGAAACAATATACGAATAAATTATCTGGAAGGCTTCCAATCCTCAGTAGCCTCAAAACCACTCTGAGCAAACAACAACTATTTGCTATAGAACATTTGGGCTTCAAACTCCAATAATGGGCTTCAAACTCCAATACTTCAATTCCAGGAGGTTCATGCAGCAAGACACAATAATTTCAAGTCTGGGAGGTTCATGCACCAAGACAAAAGAGGAACCTTGAAAATCAGAAGCAAAAAGTTGCCATTATCAAATAAAAAATAACAATCATACTCATGGTTTAATTGAATTGCAATACATCCAGTTGACACCTATGATGTTTGATACACCACCAACACTGGAGGAGCTGATATCAAAACCTATGTCACCAAAATATAGGCCAATTAATAATCAAATAAATAATTTTAAAATAATTCTATTTAATATAAAATTTTAAAAACTTTAAAAATATTTACAACCACAAAAAATTAAACAATGTAAGGTTGGTTGGATTAATAGACATAACCCATCCATATATATCACTACTTGTAGTGACATAACAAGGGTTAAGATAAACAAAACCAAATTTGAGAAACATGCATACTATTAAACTTTTCAATGACAAGCAACCAATATTATAGAGAAAATTCTTACTCGATTATAATTTATTATCAAGAGACAATTGAAGATGATATCCATTGACCAAGCATCAAGTATCAAAGACATCCAATTAACCATCCATAAGCATCAAATAAGAGTACTAAACAATAGTATAAGAATTATCTTCATAACTTCTGCTTGTTTTTTTACCACAATTAGATATTTTGGTTGGTTGTTATGAAGGCATTTATATTAGTAAGCCACTGCATTCAAGATGTGTGAATTTGTAGGCATATCTGTGTATGCTAACCTCTTATGGTTCATTTGATAGAAGAGGAGGAGGTGGAGATTATGGAAACTGAAAAAAATAAGGATAGTGGAAACACACCCGATCCTTAGGCAGATGCAGCTATCAATAATGTTGTAAATGGTCATGCTGCCCCTACTAGATCTACATCTCCTACAATTAATCGCTCACAAGAAGAACTCACTAAGGTTGGTTTCTCTCTCAACATATTTTTTGTTTGACTATAAGATTCTTTGGTCTATCCTTTGTTGGTAATATCTATCTTCTTCCTATTACTGCACATTTCCCTTTACAATGAGTATTCCCTTGCTTCCAGTTTGACATTTAATATTAGATTTGAAAAAGGGTTTATTGAATTCTAGTCAAATAATGGCTAGGGAAGTTCACAGCAGTGCCACGAATTTAATTGCAATGAAGTTAAATCAATTCCATTTACTATTGTGGACCTAAGTTACACGATACGGGGAAACAAGTATGTGTTTCCAAAACTGAAACACACCGAAAACCTGACCACTCATTTATAAATAGCACATTATATTGGAACTTTGAAATAAAGGATTATCAATAAATAAGCAAGAAAATTTAAATGACAAGAAAATTTCCACCATCGCTTATATTGGGATCCTCACCATTAGTATCACCTTCTTCCTCCTCATCTATCCTTTGGCTCTACCTCAATCCTCCAGGGACATCGATTAACACAATTCAATTTTGATGAAACTACCTAATACAAGACTTAAAATATCGTACCAAAATCTCATGCCTAATCAATGATTTTGGCTTGAGTGAAGGGTACATTTTTGCTAAGGCCATGATAGAGGAATTCAACAATCAATGGAACCAACATCGGGTTACATAATGGGCTTGGTGCTCTTGATTAAATCCCAATCCCATTCCTTGATACATGATAGAATCCAATAAAACGAATGTAATCTTGCCAATCCTGAAATCCTTTAAATTGTTAAGTCTGTTGAATTTTGAATGGAGTATGAAATCATACTTTCTCCATATGAAGTTTGATAAGGTTGGAAAATTTCTCAAACATACTAGAACAATTAGTGGTAATGTTAAAAATTTAATTAAAAGGATAGAAAAGGAAAGATAGAGGAAATGTCAACTTTTACCAGCATTTTTGGTCAAGTCTAGTAAAAAACTGAGTCAGACCAAGTCAAAATAGGTGGATGTAGAGAAGAAAACATGTTGTATGGAAATTGGTATGGCATGGGAATTATTTTCCAGCTATATAAACATGTTTCCATTGGACCTGTCTTTATGGCTGATAGTGGTAACTGGTAACACATTTCTAGTCTCTACCACACATTTATGTACCAAAATGTTCATGGCACGACACCTATTCTGGTCTTTCCGGCAACTTAGCCATGGACTCTAGTGCCATGGAAAATGCATTTGGTTGCAAGGAACCTTCTTTCTATTTAATTACAAGGACAAACAACTATATCTTCTACACAATTGTATTAGTGAGCAGTTTCTTTCAATCAATCACTTATATGAATGAAGAAGACATACTAAGTTTATTTAGTTCTTATAGATGAAAATGTAAATGATATCAAGTCAATGTATTCAATTCAAGATATATGGAATTAGTAGCAAGGTCATCCAGTAGCACTTTAGCATACAAGAGATCATTAGCCATGTAACCATATACAATTCAATTGTAGTATTTAACCAACCAATAAACTTCCATTCAAGTATGAGGACTCATATAAATATAGCAGCAATAATACAATATGATAGTTCTAATTATGCCAATTTTATAGTAGCAGTGAAGGTTACCAATGTAAGGTGTATAAGAGTTTTAGTTTTTCATTCAATGTAAACCACACCACTCCAAACCTTGAACACTATTCTTAGCAATATAGGAAAACCACCAAATGTATGTTCCAGACTTGTAGCTATGCAAATAATTTAAATTTTCAGACTTTATTTACCTCTCTTAAACAATATCACCATCCAACTAATAGTTAACCTTTGATTCAGTTCAGTGTTTACTGTGGTTGCAGGTAGGGAGGGCTGTCAAAGTTTAACATTTTGCAGTTTATTGCATACTATTGATCCGAAAACAAGATCTTTACTACTCTATGGCATTAACATGAATTGCATAAAGAGCATGAATGAAGCTCACAAATCCATAAGAAGAGAACCAAACAGCATAGACAATACGCACATAAAGACAACAAGTTGATAACGGAGTTCGTCCAGGATGGACTACGTCTCCGGGCCTGCTTCTCAATAGGAGGGCCGATCTATAATCTCAGCATAAGGAAAAATACATGGCAATGATACAATGATACCTTTGCGACAATGGTTAGGAAGAGAACCGCTGCCCAAAACACAACCAGACTGCTTCCAGCAACTCCGAAGCCTAAAGACGGTGTAAAATGAGTATAAACACCCATACCTTCCTCTTGCAGAGCTACGCAATCTCCCTTCTCTCCTTTAGCTACAAAGTCTCCACTCCAAAGCATGAGTGGCAATGGAAACCAAGGGGGTTTATATAGCGTGGAAGAGCTCTCCTTCACATGTTTCTCATGACTTCTTAGTTACAACTTATTTTTTTCAAAGTTGGAAAATGGTTACAACCTCTAACTAATGGGTCTTAATGTTGTAGTTGGTTTTGTTGGTAATTATACCAACTATTCTAAGTATAGTACTTTATAATAATATCGACCCACTTACACTATAGTCTGTTGTAATATTTTTAAGCCATAACAAAACCCAGTTTTGCAACCATTCCCAAAGTCATTAAAGAGCACGTGCTAATTGCACTGGGATTCAAGTGGCATGGGTTGTTGGGCTGTCCATTCGGTGCATACCATGTGACCCCCGCACTAGCACCTCCGCTTTGAGCTCCCGGTTGTGTGGCTATGTGGTAGGACCAGGGGTCGGGGCCAGCCCAAACCCCTTTTTGCGCCCATGTAAACATTCCTCCAAGTTTAAATACAAGAACCAAACCACACATACCAAATCACACTACCAGTGCAGTTGGTAAAGGTGCAGAGAGAGGGTATGGGAGGTTAGGAGTTCAAAACTGGCGGAGCAACAACATTTTGGTGAACTTCAATCAATATTGGCCAATCTAATGCTGCCACGTGGTAGTTTCGGATTGGTCCACCTTAATGCCTAGTCAGCTTCCAACTCATTTGCTGTACTTCCAACTAAGTTGCGTAGTCACCTCCGTACTGACACGTGTCGCATTCTGATTGGTTCATACTGTTGACTGGATTGCCACCTCATCGTTTGTACATGACATGTGTCACATCCTGATTGGACCGTATTGCCACTTGTCTGTCTGTACAACTGCCATGTCATCAGTATGTACTGTACGAATGCCATGTGTCACCCTGCCAGTGGTGCCACGTGGCACCCCCATTTTGCCAAATTTGCATGTTTCATCAATACAACATAACGCGATAACTTTCTCACACAGAGTCTGTTTCAGGTGAAACGAATGCCATTGGAATTGTCTTGACGAGCTCTTTGATCTGACGCCAGTTTTTCTAAGATTGGAGGACTTCAAAAATTTGCCTTCTTGGATCCTCCTGGATCATTCCTCCCCATTGAGAATATTTTGGCCTCCAAAAGCCTTTACTAATCAACAGATAGGTGAGGGAATTGCTCCCTCACTTTCTCCTTCTCGATCCACTTGGATTTTCTTGGATGAGTGCCTCTAATGCCCACTCGAAGATAATCAACATCACCTCTGCGAGAAGTCCTTGTCCTTCTGTCCAAGATGACATCTTCCTTTAGCTCATCCATGTACTCAGGAGCAAATTCATCAACTGATGGCAATGATACATTCTCCCTTTTATCCATGATCATGGGAGGCTCATAGAGTTTCAAGTTCTCCACATTCACCACTGAGTAGATCTGCATGTATGGCGGTAGCTCTAAGTGAAAGGAATTCGTCCCAATATTCTCCAAGATGGTGAAGGGACCATACCTAATGGGCTTGAGCTTCTTTCCTTCTCCTTTCATCCTCTCCTTGTTCATGTGAAGCCACACTTGATCTCCTACCTGAAACTAATCATCAACTCTATGCTTTTCATGGCGAGCCTTGTACTGGGCTTGACTCTTCTCCAACTGCTCTTGCACTGCTTGATGTACCTGTTGAACTCTCTAAATGAACCTGAGGGCTTTGTCTTCATCCTTGGAAGCGCTTGAATCACCCTCTCTCCCATAAGTCAAGTCCAATGGAGTCTTTGGCAAGTACCCAAAGCATGTCTCAAATGACGAGCTCTGAGTGGAAGAATGCATAGCCCTATTGTAGGCATGCTGCACATACTGGATCTACTCATCCCATAACTTAGGATGCTTGTTGCAATAAACTCGAAGCAAATGAAAAAATGTCCTGTTGACTACCTCTGTTTGTTTGTCGGTCTGTGGATGGAAATCGGTGCTCCTCTTCAGCTTGGTGTCCATCATACACCATAATTTTGTCCAAAACTCTCCAAGGAATCGGGAGTCCCGATCCAAGATAATGGATGCAGGGAGTCCAAAGTGAACCCATACATGCTGAAAGAAAAGAGAAGCATGCTTCTTTGTAGTGACCTGATTTTTACATGGCATAAGAATACACATCTTGCTAAACCTATCCATGACCACATACAAGTAGTCATGACCCCTCCTAGACATAGGCAAACCCCCCACAAAATTTATGGAAACCAAGGATGGGAAGGAAAAGGAAGTGGTGAGTACAGCCCCAATTTTCTATTAGTGGGCTTACAAGTAGAGCACATCACACACCCCTTTACATATTTTGTTACAATGTCTTTCATGCGAGGCCAATACATGAGTCTTTGCAAATGAGCCAAATTATTACCTACCCCAAAATTCACTGATACAAGAGAAGTATGAGCTTCTCGTATTACATGGACTCTTTCACTGATAGGAACACATAGCTTTCCCAAATGACAGAGCAACTTTCCCTGCAAATAGTAGTCTTCCACCTATGTTCCATTGGTTAGCTTCTCATAAATCTCCTTGAAATCATCATCAATAGCATACTGCTTAATATAACTTTCATGGGATAAAGAAGCATTTTTAAAAACAATAGATGCAAGAATAGGAGGTCTAGAAAGCATATCTTCCACTTTGTTACTAGTACGCTTCTTGTACTTGATCACTAGATGGAATTGTTGAAGAAATCCCATCCACCTGAAATGATGAGCTTGCTGGAGCTTAGTTTGGGACTGGAGATACTGCAAGGGCTGATGATCGGTATGGATGATTGTCTCTTTACCCATCAAGTACTTCTTCCACTTCTTGACACTCTGAACCAAAGCATACAACTCTTTTTCATAGGTGGGGTAGTTGATCACTACTTGAGTAAAAGTCTCTGAATGGTAGCAAATAGGCTTGCAGTGCTGCATCAATACTGCCCCCATGGCATCTCCACTGGCATCTGTCTCTATCTCAAATGGTTGTTGCAAATAAGCCAAGGCTAGGATTGGGGCGGTGCTGATCTTTCCCTTCAATGTGTCGAAGGCTTTCTACTGCTTACCTCCCCACTGGAAGGCTTTCTTTACACTTGTTAAGGCATGAAAAGGAGATGCTATGTATGAGAGGTTCTGAATGAACCTTCTCCATTATTGAACAGCTCCTAAAAATCTTCTCACTTCAGTAGTGTTAGTAGGCTTAGGCCAATTGACAATTACATCAACTTTTGAAGGATCAATTTTTAAATTTCCACCTCCTACAATATGACCCAAGTAAACTAATGAAGTTTTGCCAAATTCACACTATGACAATTGTACATACAATTTCTCCTCTTTCAAAGTATCTAATACTTGCTTTACATGCCCCACATGTGTTTCCCAAGTTTTGCTAAAGACCAAGATATCATCTAAGTATACAATGACAAAATCATCTAAGAATGGCCAGAAACATCATTCATTACCCGCATGAAGGTTGCAGGTGCATTGCAAAGCCCAAAGGGAATCACCAACCACTCAAATAGACCTTGCTTGGTCTTGAAGGTCGTCTTCCACACATCACTTTCTGCAATTCTGATCTGGTGGTAGCCACTGCGCAAATCCAACTTAGTAAAGAACACAGCATCTTTCAACTGGTCGAGCAAGTCATCTATGCAAGGAAGCGGGTATCAATTCTTGATCGTGATATTGTTGAGAGCCTGATAGTCAATGCACATCCTCCATGTGCCATCTTTCTTCAGCAACAACACAATCGGCGAACCACATGGAGAGGAGCTGGGTCTGATCAATCCTTGGTCCAACAAGTCTTGAACCTGCTTCTTAATCTCTGCCATTTCAATGGCGGACAACCTGTACATGCCCACATTAGGAAGAGGGGCATCCTGCCAGAGATGGATCTCATGTTGAATCTCCCTTTTTGGAGGAAAACCTGGAGGTTCCTGAAATATTTCATCATAGTTAGCCACAATATCAATCATAGCCTTTTTATGAGAAGGATCACAACCTTTGAAAGCATCGGATGCTTCAACATCTTTTTCTCTCACAACCATGAACATGTATCTCTTATTAGTGTTGATGAGTCTCTTCATCTGTCCTACACTAACAAGAGTGGTGTTAGCCTTCATATTGTGAGCTCTCACGATGTACTCCACCCCATTTTTGGTGAGATGGTACTTGTTCTCATGACGAAACAATACTGCTTTTTGATCATACAAGTATGGGCTTCCCAATACGATACCGTAGATTTCAAGAGGAACAACATCTAAGTTCACCTCATCAACCAACTTTGAAGCAATAGCAAACCTTAACCTGCATTGCTTAGTCACCTGTAGCTTAGCATTATCACATACCCATCCAAGAGGATAAGGCTTGGGGTGAGGTTTAGTCTGTATGCCCAACTTCTTAACAACTGATTCTGAGATCAAATTTACTTGAGAACCGGGATCAAATAATGTTTCAATCTTTGTATGCTTAGACACAACTCTGATGTGAAACAACTCACTTCTTCTTTTATCATTTTCTTTAGAAACATGAGTAGAACTTGAACTAGTATGAGGAGTTTTGTTACCTTGCATTCCCACGGCTGTAATCCTAGTTTCGTCACCTAAGTCGAAACCCAAATCTCGTTGCATTGTTGCAACGGTATTTTTCTTCTTTTTTCCTCCATAATGCCTTGGCCTCTGTTCAGGATGCAACTTCCAACAAATTTATTCATCATGCCCATCAGTGTCGCAATGTTTGCAATGGATATTTCCTCCTTCCTTCTTGGCAGTAGTTGTCTTCTTGCTCTTGTCTTTCTTTTTGAACTTGTGATTGTTGTTGGGCTTGAAAGGCTTCTTCGAATGGCCTTCTTGGAAATGATTCCCCCTGCTCTCAAGATAAGTAGCCTGAACAATTGCTTCATCCACACTAGTAGGATTCAACAACAGCAAAGTATGGAGTAGATAATGATGAAGAGCACCAATGTACTTCAAAAGAGTGTCAGGAGAATCTAAAGAAATATTCAGCTCTAGAGCTTTCTTTCTAAATTCTTCAATAAAATTCTGAACACTCTGACCCTTGTCTTTTCTAAAAATTTGCCAATCCATCATAGCCTTTTGAACATAACCCAACGGATAAAATTTCTTACATAAAGCAGAATTGAAAGAAGACCACGATGAGAGAAGATTACCCATTTGTTTGCTACCTTGCTGAAGCTTGCTTTCCAACCATACAAGTGCGGTGCCTGTCAGCAGAAGTGAAGCCAACTGAATCATCACATCTTCTTCTTTGATCTGCTGGACTTGGAAATAGACCTCAATTTTCCTTATCCAATTGTTCAACTTCTCTTCATTCGCTTCCCCATTGAACATGGGAAAATCAAACTTCACATCGAGCTTCAATAAGGGCTTCTTTTGAGGCTCTTTGTGAGGAACCTTGGAATGCTGAGAATGAGATGAGGAAGAAGCACTTGAACTTGTGCTTGAAGCTGAAGGTGAAGAGGGAGGCTCAGGAGGCTCTTCACCACCTCCTCCTTGGTTAACTGAAGCATTTCCTTCATCCTTCACTTCTTTGTCTTCCTTCTTTACTTCACTTCCTTTTCTTTCTTTTGCCATGCATTCTTCATAGTCTACAAACAACTTGTCTACCTTGTCAGCCATCATGTAGAAGACCTTGTGAAATTTTTCCTCCATCTCGATGCAGGCATCATTAGCATCCATCTTCCTCCTTCGGTGTGCACATCTGATCTTGGAATTGTAAGGCTCTAATGTACCCTCACCAGCTTGAAGTTTAGCCCTTGTGAGCATCCACACTCACAATCCAACGTCACATAGACCTGCTCTGATACCACATGATCCAAAAACAAGATTTTTGCTACTCTATGACATTAACATGAATTGCATAAAGAGCATGAATGAAGCTCACAAATCCATAAGAAGAGAACCAAATAGCATAGACAATATGCACATAAATACAACAAGATGATAACGGAGTTCATCCAGGATGGACTACGTCTCCGGGCTTGCTTCTGAATAGGATGGCTGATCTATAATCTCAGCATAAGGCAAAATACATGGAAATGATACAATGATACCTTGGCAACAATGGTCAGGAAGAGAACCGCTGCCCAAAACACAACCAGACTGCTTCCAGCAACTCCGAAGCCTGAAGAGGGTGTAAAATGAGTATAAACACTCATACCTTCCTCCTGCAGAGCTACGCAATCTCCCTTCTCTCCTTTAGCTACAAAGTCTCCACTCCAAAGCATGAGTGGCAATGGAAACCAAGGGGGTTTATATAGTGTGGAATAGCTCTCCTTTACATGTTTCTCATGACTTCTTAGTTACAACTTATTTTTTTCAAAGTTGGCAAATGGTTACAACCTCTAACTAATGGGTCTTAATGTTGTAGTTGGTTTTGTTGGGAACTATACCAACTATTCTAAGTATAGTACTTTATAATAATATCGACCCACTTACACTATAGTCCATTGTAATATTTTTAAGCCATAACAAAACCCAGTTTTGTAACCATTCCCAAAGTCATTAAAGAGCATGTGCTAAATGCACTGGGCTTCAAGTGGCATGGGTTGTTGGGCTGTCCATTCGGTGCATACCGTGTGACCCTTGCACTGGCACCTCCGCTTTGAGCTCCCGACTGTGTGGCTGTGTGGTAGGACCAGGGGTCGAGGCTAGCCCCGGCCCCTTTTTGTGCCCATGTAAACATTCCTCCAAGTTTAAATACAAGAACCGAACCACACATACCAAGTAACACTACTAGCGCAGTTGGTAAAGGCGCAGAGACAGGGTATGGGAGGTCAAGAGTTCGAAACCGGAAGAGCAACAACATTTTGGTGAACTTCAATCAATATTGGCCAATCCGGTGCTGCCACATGGCAGTTCCATATTGGTACACCTCAATGCCCATTCAGCTACCAACTCATCTACCGTACTACCAACTAAGTTGTGTAGTCACCTCCGTACTGACACGTGTCGCATTCGGATTGGTCTGTACTGTTGACTGGATTGCCACCTCATCGTCCGTACATGACACATGTTGCATCCTGATTGGATCGTACTACCACCTGTCTATCCATACAACTTCCATGTCATTCGTCCGTACTGTATGGATGCCATGTGTCACCCTGCCAGTGGTGCCACGTGGCACCCCCATTTTGCCAAATTTGCCTATTTCATCAATACAACAGAACACGATAACTTTCTCATACGGAGTCCATTTGAGGTGAAATGAACACCGTTGGAATCGTCTCGATGAGACCTCTGATTTGACGCTAGTTTTGATGAGATTGGAGGACTTCAAAAATTTGCCTTCTTGGATCCTCCTGGATCAACTATAGGTAGCAGGTGGAAGTGTGTTGATATAGGTCTGTTACAGCCTTATTTTCGAAATGGTTGCTGAAATGGTAACAACCAACATAGATTCCTCTCAAATAGAATACTTGGTGGCCCTTTAAAGAAAAAACATTGCATGGAGTTGTCTTGGAACCTAAGAGAATTGGGTTTTCGAGTCCACGGAGAACCAGTTATTGTAGTGTAATTAACACAATAGCCACTTACATATCCTATTAAAAACATTCATAGTCTATCTTTGAACTGTCAATTCATGGGAATTTTGACATGATTCCAAAAAGGAATGAACAAAACTAGAAACAAACCCACATTTTGTAGACATTACAACTAGATAAATACCCACAAAATTATATGAATCAAGTCCATATTTTATGGTGAGGATATGAACTTGCTTACCCTGATCATAAGCTGTGATGTTTGCACAAATCAGAAGCACCATCGAGAAAGTAAAATCATTCAGCCTCATCCCCATCATCAATGCTTGCCAATGCATCTTGAGAGCCTCTTCATCTTTCCCATTCAGAGCATACCATGCAATCATATAGCTCCACAAAACCACCACATTCCATCCAGGCACATTGTCAAACACTTTCCTTCAACCTCAAGAACAAGAGGAAAAGGAACAACAAACATGTTATCCCCACATCCTTTGAGGAATGCAATGAGAAACAAAAACACTGTGCAGTGATCAATTACCCCCCAAAGGTGAAATGACAACAAGAAAACACAGGCATGGCAGCATTAAAATTTCTCATTCCCTTCTTCCTTTTCCTCGATAACTGTTGGTTTTATTTCTCACATTGAATTTCCCAAGTTCACCTAGATAGCTCATGCTTCATGATTGCGAGGAGATTTGAGCCATTTCATCTCCACCACATCCACAACAATGAAAAAAACCATGAATAAAATAAAAACACAATAGGTAATGAAGAAAAACATAGAAGGAAACAAACATGAAGGTCTAAACATTGCTGCCATTCTAGAGGTGGGGAAGGTCATTCTAGAAGCATGGGCTCACATGCGAAGGGAGTGGATAATACACTAATAGGAAAATTCATTTTTCCGCCCTTCCTATAAAAAAAGAATCATAGCTTGTTCTAGATCCTTCAGTGAAAGTTCAAAATCGAAAACCCCCAAATGGGAGCCGGAGCAAATCCTGCGCGGGTGTTTTTGAATGCTAATGAGCTAGTGCATGGGTGTTTTTGAATTCTACGTTCCTTTGTTTGTTTATTTGCATATTTTGTATTTTGTGTTTTGTTTTGTTTTTTATTTTGCATATTTATCTTTTGTTTATTTTATTTTGGGTTTTTTTATTTGCATATTTTATATTTTGTTGCATTTTAAATTAATTATAGTTAAAAACTCTATGTTTTTAATTTAGTGTAGTTTAATTTAATTTTAATTTAATTTAACTAGGATTTTGTCATAATTTGTATTGGTTGCATTTCTTATAGTGAGATCCTATACATAAGTCCCTTCAAGGACGAACGTGATGATGATGATGATGAAGATGATGAAGATGATGGTGATGACAATGATCATCATCATCATTATCCTCATCATCATCCTTGTCATCGTCATCACCATCGTCTTTGTCATCTTCATCAATATCATCATCATCGTCATCGTCATCATCATCGCCATCATGATCTTCATCATCATCATCATCTTCCTTATCATGATCATCATAATCATCATATTCATCATCAATGTCTTCGTTATCACCATCATCATCATATTCGTCGTCATCAACATTAGCATTTTCATCTTCATCATCATATTCATCATC
>LPNX010554223.1:52566-56218 GCA_001517045.1 Pseudotsuga menziesii
GAGGAGGATTAGGTTTTTGATCTCCTTGCTGGTTTTATCTTTTACCTTTTTGGGGCATCTATATTGAGGAAGCTTTTGCTGGGTTTTTCCCAGGATAAATCTGTGTTGTTCTTGTGATGTTGTTTCTTTCAGTGATCCTGTGTATATGATTTTGTTATGAAAATGAAATGAAATACTGATTTCTTAGCTAAGCATATGAAAATTTAACATGGTATCAGAGCTAACCTGAACAAGACAGCTTTCACAAGGAAAAATAGCCCTCTCTCTCTCCCCGGAAGAAATTAGGGCTTCTTGCAGAAGAAGAATTTTTGAGTGAGCCTAGAATAGGATTTATCTCCTCATCAAAATCGAATTTTAGAGACCTAGATCAATATTTTTGTTTGGGTGAAACTATGGGAAAGTCAAACCCTAGTTTGACCCCGAGCCAGAAAAACCCTAAATACTAAAACTACCAAGTTTTGGTACATTCGCTATATCCAGATATTGGAGAAGGTTTAGGATATGAAAATTGCAAAGGCATAATATAAAATCATGATATAAATATTATCCAAAATTCTGCTTCATAATCACTATATTCTGGGATATATGATCCCTCCAAGTTATGGTTCCAGCCTCTTCCAGAATTCATCCCTAAACAGGACACCTAGAGAAAATCACTATAGCATGGGCTACCTAGGTCCAAATGGAATTCCTGAAGATGTTACAGAAAAATAACGGACTTTAATTTCTATGGTATTAATATTAGACTCAGAAGATGAACCAGTGACATGTGGCATGCCGTACAACTTCGTTGTTCTGAACAGTCCTGTAACAGGTCACCCTGGGAAAATGATCATAAATCCCAATTGGTGAAACCAATTCTGATGAAACCTATGGTGTTGGATCAGGAACATGCGAGGTTACCTCAGTGAGCAATTTTAGACATAATGAAATAGTAATTTCGGAGATATCATAGAAACAGTGACATGCATTTCTGCAGAAGAAATTGGAAAACTAGGGCTTCCTGTTCCGGGAGCTTCCCTCCACTGTTTTCAGAAAAGGAGTACATTGGATAGGTCCATTTGAAGAGATATTGTCACGTCCCCATCCCTCAAACTGGTGAAGAGGACGCGACGAAAATCAAAACAAAACTGGGCAAACCGCCCCATGAACATAGACAGAAATCAAATGCTGAAATTGGGAACTTAAATAGGCATTATAACAGGAATGCCAAGCATACAAGAATGCACAGATGCATAATCCTTTAATTATACAGCGGAAACAAACATACATTTCGGCATTGAGCATGTTCATCATTTCACATAATACAATATATAAATTGCAGGGGTGAAGTAACCAGCGACACTTATCTTTCAATGACGAACTCCGCAACCAGCTACGTCACTGCAACGTTCCACCCAACCATAGGCTAGCTTGCTCATCAAACTCTCAACAACGCTGCCACCCCCGAGCTGGGCATTATTCCTCCAAGGATAAGGGTCATTTGTAGGCTTACACATAGCCAAGGAGACACCATCAGCCAACCAATGCAGCTGGGTTTATCAGGCCATCAACAAATTGGCCAAGCCAGCACATCCCAAGGGGACAACCAATGCATACCAGCAGCCAAACAATCCCTTCACAGCTCCTGTGAAGAAGCAAAGGCAACCAGGGATAATCCCAAATAGAAGATGAACACAGCTCAAGCCACAAGACAACATGGAGTTGTTCTTGGCCCTAACGTGGCCAAAACAACTCAGCCACAACACCTAAAACCAGGGTGAGTCAACAGCCCAATTTCACAATAAAAACAGTGGCAACGATCCACAACCCACAGTGGATAAGAAATAGAACTCCTGGCATAACCACGGGAGACTCGGCCAACGGGTTTGAAATCCCCAGTGGCTCAAAACGGAATTGAACACCACAGCCAACCAAACACAAGGAAAATAATAGTCCCAAAGAAGGGAAGAAGACGCAGCCAACAAATGTGGAAAAAAATCAACATCCATCCCAACATCTAGTCACCCAGGCAAACCATGGGAGAACCCACACACAGTCCGAATGGGAAAAGAATCGGGCTCCCAACAGTCCCCAAACGTCTTGGGAAAAACACAATAACAACCCAAACCGTGGGTTAAACCAACAACAAGCAGAAAAAGTGGATTAAAGCCACGGTCATTCACCTACCAGCACAAATTGAGCTTCTTGATGTCATTTCACCTGCTCGCTTCTCTGCGTGAGAATGAAATTCCTGTGCGTGAGGGTGAGCAACAGGACGTGAAAATCGGGGAGAATGGAATCGTGGGGAAGATGGAGGAATTGCTTGCCTCTTTACCCACGTTTTCTCCAACAATAAATGCCCTCAGCCACTCAGCCGCTCAGCCATAACTCCTCAACCACCAACTGAAGCATTAAAGAGGTTGACAAGGTTGGATGAGACAAAAGGTGACAAAAAAAAAAGGTGGTGAAACAACAAAAGTGGCAAAACATGGGTTTTTTCCCCATAACCAAGGTTTGACATCCCCCACCCCTTATCCTTTGGAACCATGCCCTTTTGATTCAACGTTGCACTGCCGTAGCTGGTTGTGGTTTATTTTAATTGATGTGAGTGCTTACATGATGCCGAATTATAACGTGCCAAATAGCACGACATACCATTGGCAACTATCCCTATTGCCGAAAGATGCAAAACCAAATCTATGGTGGGGATTTTTCCTTGAGCTCCTCACCACGATTAATTACAATATATACATCATGCAAATGGGGTCAAAAACGGGGACATTACATTCCCCTCCCCCTTGGAATAACACCGTCCTCGGTGTTCCAATACATATATGTACAATACATATATAATTGCACATCAAAATTTAAAATCGCAGATCTGTCCCACGTTCAATCATTTACTTTGAACGTTCACGACCAAGCCCCTCGGCTTCCATGGAATTCTCCCGCTAGTTCTCAGCTCCCAGCTGATCCCGAAGTCTAGGGACTTTGCGGCTATTGCCCTTATCATGTTCCCTCATTGGGCAGTCCCGGCGTAAATGATGTCCTCCGCATCTCCAGCATCTCACTGGCTGCTTCATCTTTACCTGCTCAATTTCCTTTGAGTCTTCATGCCTGGACCATTTCTTATCGGGTCGCTTGGACAATTGTCCCATTGTTGATCCACCTTCCTTTCCTTTTCCAATTGCTCCCAGAAGGCTTTTCACCTCCCTTTGCAAACCAATAGAGTCTTGCAAAATCTGGTGGTTAATTTCACTCTGCCTTCTCTATATCCTGAGCATCTCCCCAAGGTGCTCTTGGGTCTTGGCAATCATTTGAAGGAGACTTCCAGCTAAGTCCAACAACTTTTGATTTGCTGCCATGATCAATGCGCACCACCTGGTTTCACTTTTCTCACCTGTGGAATGCACCATTGAAATTCTATCAGACCAAGCATAATATAGATATCAAAATCAGTTAGTTAATTACCCAATTGGCATGACAATTCAGGTTCCATTAAGGAAACTTTCATATTCTTCATGCCTTCCCCAACAGGCACATGAGCTCCTTCATGTCCATTCCTGGGAAGGGAATTAACTATTCCAGCATTCACAATTTACTTTAAGCAAATACACACATTTCATTCTCAATCATACATGCATTCAACAATCCTTTGTTTTCACAATGC
>LPNX010554234.1:0-64646 GCA_001517045.1 Pseudotsuga menziesii
CAATGGAAATCAACATAGGAAATCACACATTTGACATGGATTTAACCTGGAAAGCACCAAGTAGAGAAAGAACCAACAACATATGATTTTGTTGTAAAAATTATCAACTCTCGTCTTGGGATAATGTCCCACTGAGGAATATACAAATCAACAAATAGCCAAGCCTGCAAACCTCAAGATCAACCCTTTGATCTTGCGAGTTGGCTGATATCTTCCTTGTTGCCCCATTGCTTTGTTCATCAAACCCTTCACACACACTTGGATGGACATCCTTCTCCACCGACTTAGTGAGATCCCTTGGCAAAAGTTCATGTCTAAGCTACAATCTATCTTCAACAATATAATCAGCATTTAGATAAAGTATTTAACACTTAATGAGTACTACATCAATTAACTATAAAATTCTTCATTTAACCATGGATTGCATTATACCTCATGTGTTGATTTTCGTTAAGCCTGGATCTGGTTATTAGTCTCAAACCATTTACATCAATTGTTAACTTTAACACACCAAGTTCACAACAAATCACGCAACGGAAAATAAACACAGGAAATCACAAACTTGACACAAAATTACCCTAGAAAACCCCAAGTAGGGAAAAAACCAGCAACATATGATGTTATTGTAAAAAACAGGGGCTCTCGTCCTGGGATAATAGCCCACTAAGGAATATACAAATCGACAAACAGCCAAGCTTGCAAACCTCAAGATCAACCCTTTGACCTTGCGAGTTGGTTACTATCATCCTTATTGACCCTTTGCTTCGATCCCTGAACCCTGCCCACACACTTGGATAGAAGTCCTTCTCCACCCACTTAGTGAGATCCCCTTAGTCTGTGTGATTGTTATGTCTCCTCCTATACATAAGCTTCCTTTTATTACATCTCAATGACCAAAATACCTTGGGCAAATACCATGGACTATTAAATAACACGGGCCCTAAGTCACTTTTTAGTCATTGTCCAACATCAAGTTAATAATGTACTTTTCCTAGATTAGACTTAGATAAGAGATATAAAAGGGCTCTTGCTCCTCAAGCCAGCTCTTAGAGGTCTTCTAAACAACACCTGCATGCCCGACACTTGGCCTATGCAAAGTCCCCGTCCAATGCTACAAAAATCAACATCATGTCCACATTTATTCTCATGATGATTCGAATACCATACAATGCATCTTCAAAGTTCAAACAAAATTATAGATTTAAACAAAAGCAATACAAAATAGGCATGGAACTTATATTTTCTCTAATGATGTCCAAAAAACAATCTCCATAGCAATCTCCATAGTAGCAACATCCCCTTGCCATTAGTACACACTGTGGTTGCCACCAACAAGCAAGGTTATGAGGCCACTATGGAGAAGGACAACCTATCAGCTCTATCTCTAAGTCAACCTATCCCACAATATCAATGACTCGACCAAATCTGAAGACCTGACATGAATTCCATGAATTGAGTTCTGGGATTCCTCCCATCCAACTCAACTAGAATCTAAGCAACCCATGGATCTCTTCCTCTCAACCATTCATACACAAGCTCGAGCCTTCACCTTCTATACATTCAATCCCTAAGGAATCTATCCCCACAAGTGCAACAATTCAAGCAAGAAGAGTCCAAGCTACTGAATCATGATATACAAGTCACAAAATGCTATTCATTAACATACATGTAGACATTAATGTGATATCCCAAACTAGAGGTTTGCCTTTTTGTGCATGGATTTGTTCATAGAGCTGCCATTTTATTGGTTGATTGTTGGTTTGCTTGGTTGGTGTAAATATGTATTTATCCAAAGATTAATTGCATGCCATAGTAAAATAAATAAACATCACAAAACCCATGATATTCAGCTTAAGAATGTTAATCAAATATATAGGACTGTTCATGCAAGTCTGGAAATAATAAATGCTTCAAATCAGTCCTGTGTAACCATATATAATAAGTGAAATAACTCTGACCTTTGAACAGTGTTGAAGGTGTACTGTGGAAGGTGTTTAATAGGCCAAGCTTTAAGACTGCTGCTTAGTCAATATTTAATAGTGCCAAGGAGGAAGCATGAAGCTTTCAACACTAGATCTGATTCCCAAATACCATGACCTCTGTTTCTCATTAAATATCAGTCATGCAAAGTTATATGCAGCAGTTGAGAATGGGATCTCCGTCAGGAATGTCAGTGGTTGTTGATGGCTTTTGAAGTCTGAAAATGATGAAGAATATGTTGGTTTAGGTAGTCCTGTAGATGATGGTCTATTGGAGGATGATGGCGTCTTTTCTTTGACCCTTGTGCAATGGGAAACTCCTTCCAAATCAACCCAACACTCAGTAATCACGCTCAGCAATGCATTCAAAACCAATATACATAAATATTCTAATCAGCAGTACTCTTTGCTGGGGTTGACATATATTTTCAGACCTTACAATCACCTCAAATAGGTCAGCCTTTAAAACAGTAAAACTGAAATCAATGACTAACTCTTGTTCGCGCTTTTGTGTAGGTGTTATGCTGGTTTGGGATGACTGTCAAGTGTTGACAGTCTGAAGTATTTTTTTTTAGCTCGAGGGGAATAGGTAACTTGTCAAACTTGTCTGGGCCAGGCCCAGGATCAAATCCGCTGCTGCCACTATAACGTTGACAGTCTGAAGTATTTTGCAGACCCTAACAGCAGTGAACAGAGGGTTGTTTTATGGCTGTTACAGCCTTGGACAGACCCTGAAATATAGGACTGAGCCTCTGAGCATGAATAGTCAGATCTGAAGATAGCATGAGATGGGAAGTATGTAGCATAAGTGAAGCACCCAGCTAGAAGTACTTTGATTCGCTGCCCTAAATTGAATACGCAGTTGTAGATGTGTCTGGATCCCTGCAAATATTGATGAATGTACAGCCGTATTGAAGCACGGTGATAGATCGGAATGATCTATCATTTTGAATTGACTAGGGTGGATAGATTTCGCCACCGAACCCAATTGTTGGCTAAGGAATTCACCTTCAACCCTAAATAGCACTCAGAGCTCTCCAAACCTGTCTCCAAAAAGATGAATAATAATAATCATACCCTTTTGGTTCAACTCACCTTCTTATATAGCTTTTAGGGTTTGCAGGTCACTTTTAGGGTTTGCATGCATGTCACTTTTACAAACATTACAATTAATCTCTTCTCCAAAACCTCTCTACTCTCAATAGCAACACAGAACCCATCACCAAGCCATCTAACCATAGACTCACATAAGTTGTTGGTTTCCAAGTGTAAGTTAGAGAACAATCAAGGCCTATTTGACTTGTTCGAAAAATAATGTAAGAATAATCTCTTCATTTCAAAATACACATTATGCATATTTTCTCATATGGGACATCCATTTATCAACAAAACATCAAAAAAGTCCTAAGGGTTAACTCAATCAAATGGTTCCAGTATTGCAAGTACACACACCGTGAAAATCCCTAGTTTGAATCCCACAAGGCCAAGCACATCAAGTCGATCATGTCCGCCTTACACGAGGTGTCATCCTTGAAATAGTGGGAAGTGCTCGAGAGTTTCCCAACAAGTTATTTCAAAGGGAAAAAACAAAAGATCAAGAGAATTATTATTTGGACACGTAAGCTAAAGGTGGTGGTGAGTTTCTTTGCTGGCACATGCTAAAAAGGTAGGGAGTTCTTGAATTGACACATGCAAAAGGAATCTTTGCAAACTAATTCCTCCTTTCCTCTCCCCTGCTAATGAACGAGTTGACCCCTTTTGCTCCCTCAACCAATCTTGGACATATTTCATAGTCATTTTGGACATATTCTTAAGCACGATGGTGAAATCACAACATGGTGCCTATGAGAGAAGCAAAACACAAACCAATTGTATGTCCCATGAAACCCATCATATCCTAATCTACATCCATAATGTTTACCATGGCCTCTTAGCATATGTCCCGTGATGTCCAACATGTCTAAGATGCCATTCTCTAATCGAGCCATCGGCTTGAGTATTGCCTCAATGTTGCACGACTTGGACTCGGCAAAGACTCGGCCGGCATAAGACTCGTCGACTCGAGAAAGACTCGGGACAAACTAGGCACAAAATAGAGGTTAAAGGCATTTCCAATCCATACAAGTTATAAACTACAATCTATGCCATCATCGATAGACAAAAGCAACTGTGAAGCAAGTGTATCTTGAGTTTCCATTTGAGAATATAGCAAGCTAGAGAGAACCTAAGTCTCTTCATCAAGCCAACTCAAATCCTCAGGGAACTCCTCCATAACCCACTTAGACTATAAATCAATATCATCCAATAAAATTGGATCAAGGTCCTTCGGCTGCATTTGTTTTGTGAGCATTCGAAGCTTGTAGTAGATGAAAACCAACTTCTCCAACCTTTCATTCTCCAACCTATTCTGCTTTTTGTTGTGGATGTGTTCAAATACCGCCCAAATGCGCTTACAACCTGAAGCGCTAAAGGGTTGACTTAGAATTATGATGGCAAATTCTTGTAATTGTGTTGCCTCAGAGCCACAATCTATCCACCAATGGGCTATAAAAAATAAAAACAACAAAAATTACAAGTTTTGCAATGCCAAAATTGAAAAAGTGAACTAGCAAATTTACAAGCTAAGTTATAAGTTCTAACAATTCAGTTTTTACAAATTGAATCTTACATGGCAATTTTTGGTCATTGAGACGCCGGGTTGAGTTGAATCCAAACATGTTAGATGCTTCTTTGTACATATCAACGTTGCCAGTTGATTTTGTCCTGAATTTCTAGATCCGGGAACATCTTCTCAATGCATATCATGACACCTCTCATCACCTCATGATCTCTTTGAATGCTAGAGTCTAGATGATAGAATAAGCTCATATTGAGATATGCTCCTGCTGCATGCAATGGTGAATGTCCCACCTAGAATCAATAATTTTCCATATAGGGAGATATTTTGATGAATCCCACTTGTAGAAAGTCTTGATGGCCTCTTTCACCCTATCCATGCCCTCATAGATGTATCCTATTGCAGGTTTCTCTCCATCCATGATCCTCAAGACTTTTACAAGTGGCTCAGTAAAGCTGACAATTTCAGTGACCTTCTCCCGCAAACCATCTTCTAAGAGAGACAACTTCACAACAACTGCATTTGCCTTTGTGCTATCTTTCCAATATATCCATTCCTGTCTACAAAACATTCGTCTCAAAGCTTGGTACTCATTCAAAAGGATTTGGAGGGAAAGAAAGGTTGTGGCAAACCATGTGATAGCAAGGCAACTGAGTTCACCTTGTGTGTATTCCCTCATAAAGTTCAATACCCAAGCATGGTTATAGATATACATATGGTTATTTGTTTGCACTCATGCACAACAAGTTGAACCCATTCCATCTTCTTGATGTCCTCCAACATCAAGTCTATGCAATGGGCAGCACATGGAGTCGAAAAGATGGTGGGGTATTTTGCAGAAAGCAAGCTTTCGGCTGCCACATAATTTGCAGCGTTGTCGGTGACTTCCTAGACAACATTTGCCACCTCAACTTCCTCCACAACATCAACTAATAATGAAATAAGAAGATGTGCATCATTTACATGCAAGGATGCATCAATGGATTTTAGAAACATGGTTCCTTTAGGGCAAGCTATAACAAAATTAATGATTGTTCTACCCCTTTGATCTATCCACCCATCAGATAAAATTGTGCAACCTGTAAACTTCCATGACTTTTTAATGGTCTCCAATTGTTCCTTAACAGACTCAAACTCCTCATCAAGCTCTTTCCACCTAAGTGCAATATAAGAGGGTGCTTTGTATCCAGAACCAGCAGCTACAATGGCATCAACCATGGGCTGCTAAAAATAAGACTTTGCATAGTTAAATGAAAGGTTGTTATGGTACCAAATCTCCTCACAGCCATATCAACCTCCTTCCTCTTCTTTTCATTGAACCTCTCCAAGGTAGGTTGAGATCCTAGAGTTGTACGAGGAGGGAAGAAAGAAGAAGCTATACTTCTCTTCGCTGCAACAATTTGTGTGGACCCTCCTGTACTTAGATCCGGTGGTCCTATTGAATCTCTACCTATCATGGAAATTTAAAACTTGTATCTTCCCTCTTTTCACTCTGTTCTCTAATGGCATCCAGACCAGCGGCCATTTCAGCTACGACTTCATCAAGGCATTTGTGACAATCGGAAATTTAAAACTTGTATCTTCCCTCTTTTCACTCTGTTCTCTAATGGCATCCAGACCAGCTGCCATTTCAGCTATGACTTCATCAAGGCATTTGTGACAACCCACCACATCCTTGCAAGAAATCCTTGAAAGGTGGTATTTCAACCTATTTATGCCCCCAAACATTTCGGTTGAGCATAAATTGCAAATGACACTGTGGCCATCATCAGGATTCACCCGCACACAATATTGCACCGCTGAAACAAGAGGCCTTCTAGCCTTGGTTTTAGGTGCCACGGAATCTGAATTGCAAAAACATTAAATCTTCTACATTAATAAACAATTATTCTCAATGATCACAGATTTATTTCTAAATTTTAATTTTTTTTAACTGATTATCAATACCAAATTTCAATGATCATCATCACACTGTCATTCTTTTCTAACTGTAAATTTTAATTTTTTTTTAGTTATCTAATGGTTTATTTTAAAAAGTGTGGCCCTGTGGCTGAGTATCTCAGCCCACAAGCCCTGTGTAGCTGAGATACTCAGCAACAGAGCATGTTTTTATTTAATTCGATGCTCAGCCACACAAGCTTGTGGGCTAAGATACTCAGCCACAGGGCCACACTTTCTGAAAAGAAACCATTAGATAACTAAAAAAATTCAAATGAAAACTATAAAATCACTAAAAGAAATTCATTGTAAACAATATAAAAATTCATTTGTGATTGTCTATTGCCCTGTGGATGAGTATCTCAACCACACAGGGCCTGTGGGTTGAGATACTCAGCC
Source organism: Pseudotsuga menziesii (assembly GCA_001517045.1). Lineage (NCBI taxonomy): Eukaryota > Viridiplantae > Streptophyta > Pinopsida > Pinales > Pinaceae > Pseudotsuga > Pseudotsuga menziesii. The sequence goes on from LPNX010554234.1 coordinate 6,934, forward strand.
ACAGGGGCTATGGGCTGAGTAGAGAACACGCTATTCAGCCCACATGCCGTGTGGCTGAGTATCTTAGCCCATAGGTGCTGTGTGGTTGAGATACTCAGCCACAAAGCATAATAACATTGCATTACTCAGCCTTGTTTCAAATTGCATTTTTAAACATTGCATAAATATTAAAAGCATTGAATTTTTAATATTTATTTCTAATTGTTTTTGTTGTGCCTTGTGGATGAGTATCTCAGCCCACAGGCCTGAGATACATGGGCACAAAATATCAGCTGTCACAGGGCATTTCTTTCCCAATTAACCATTTCAGAGGTTAATTTAATAATTGATGAGCGAGTTATCTCATATTAAACCTTTAAAATGTACCAAATTCAGACCATAGCAGTCAGTTTGAACATGCTTCCGCAAGGCTTTATTCACTGAACATGGGCCCTTGTTGTAAGAGAAATTCAGCCTGCACTTTTGTGGAATCAGTCACTCTACATGTGCTCCAAATATCAGCTATTATAGGGCTTCCTTCTGTCTATTACTTTGAGCAGAGGTTAGATGCCCAATTGGATCCTAGTACAGGTGCTTCCAGATGGTGTATTTTCAGGGAATTCGGGGACCAGCTATAACACCACGGAGTTACTGTCATGTGTTCTGGTTTTCAGTATAAGATAGAGATGTTTACAGCAGTGTTGCAAACATCATGCGGACGCATATATCGCTGATGGTCCGGAAAGAAACTTATAAGCAACATTATGGAAAATATCAGATAATATTGGCAAACTTTAAAAAATAAAGAAATATTTTAGTTTTTTTTAATTTTTAACCATCTGAAGCAACTCCTCCCTCTGGCCATTTAAGAGCAAATGCACCAGTGAATAACCCCTTTATTCTCAACTACCTTCCTTCCCAATTCAAACTGGGCACAAAAATCGAAAAATCCCCTGACTCAGCCGACATTTTCTGTTTTTTAGAGATATTTTGCCAACATATCAAGATATTTTAAGAATTTGAAAAAATTGAGATTTTTCCTGGCGATAATATCACCGAGCTGAGAGCATCACAATGTTGCCAATGTTTGCAACACTGATTTACAGAGACTCTCTTGGGTTATTTTTAGCATGCTTTTCTATAGTTACATTGAGCTCTTTTCACACCCTTTCAGACTATTCTAAGCAGAGGTGGACGCCTCACAACAATTGTTTTCGACTTGCTTTTGTGAAAACATTTTGTGCTTTTCTTAGCTGTACTTGAGCACTCTATTACATTTTGTTCCAGAATTCTCCAAGAACGATCTTATCAGCATGAAGAGACATATTTTTTCCTCAAAAGGAGGGCACTGTTTTGAAAAAGGAAATTAGGACGACAAGACTTACTTTTAAGGTGAGCCTAATTTGACTCCTCACCATTCAACAAGCCTTCAAGAGGCCTTTAAGAGTGGCATAAAAAAGAGATAGGTATGACTATAAGCTTTACTAACCCATATGCATGTTTAACATGTTCCTTAATTTCCTCCAATGTTTACGGATTGAGCAAAACCACGAACTCCAACAAAAATTAATTATAAAGTCTACATAATGACAAGATCCATACAATGTAGCTAGTTTGCCAGGGTACTTGGGTACTAGGACGGGTACTGGGATGGGTACGCCACTTTTTGAAATAAGGTACTTGGGTACGTCGGGGTACTGTAGTTTATATATATATATATATTTTCAAGTTTATAAATTATATTATATATTAGTGTTTATTATTAAGTTTTCATTGTTCAATGTTAATTGGTCAACAAGTAAACAGTAAACTACAATACTTTCTTAAATATTGTAAATTTTTCTCAGAGGTCTCCACTCGCTCTGAGAAGCCAGGATAATCAAACTGGCAGCACTATTCACTAAATCAATATGAACACAACTTCAAACTATCTAGAACTTGCAACACAAAAAAAATCCTTACTGAATCAGGCAATCACATGAGACACGGAATTTTACCCTGGAAACCCCAATGGGGAAAACCAGCAATCTGTGGGGCTTTCTACTTTCTCGGGCCCAGGGAAAATAAATAAATATAGAAGAGGAACAAAATGAGTTTAGATCCAAGTGGATGAACCTGATGGGCCGAATCCCTAGATCTGCATGCAGCTACAACTGTTGCCCTTGGAAAATGTGCCCCCCAGCAGCACATCCTCACACTGGATTTTCTCAACTCAATCTCTGTCAATCACTGAACACTATACTCTCTATCTAGCTCTCTGAGGAATGCTCTCTCAGTTATCTGCAATGATCTGCTCGGATCGGAAAGTAGGAAAACGCCCTCCAACATTGAAAACGTGCCTGACTGTGACTGATCACAGAACTCAACAGATCTGTTATCAGTCTGACTGTGACTGATCACAGAAAGGCTTTCTTCAATCATTAAGGAAAACCCACAAGACTATGGGCCCTCTCTGCCCCCTTAGCAGATGTGCAGCAGCTCCCTCACGACCCACACGTGTGATGTGTTGTTTCTCATGTCCTCCTCCAACTGCTCACGCTGATGCTGCTGCTCTTTAGACACTGCATCTGCTAAGTAAAAAAAAATTGATACTGTATAGGAGAAAGAACTCTTCAATCTCTGAAGATTTGTCCTCCCTACCTCCTCAGCAATGCACTCCCAGCTGTTCCAGCAGTATGTGCCCTTTTCTTGATATTTGTAGCTCTGCTCCATAGTCCTGTGAAGATGACAACCTCTCCCTATCTACTCAAGAGGCATGGTAAACTAAACACTTAGACTTCCTTTTATAAGTCACTAAGAAATTAGGTTACCAAAACCCTAATTAGGATTCCAAAACCTTAATTTCACTTTTATGCAAAACTACTCTTTTGCATATTTCCTCGTTAATATTTCAACACTCCCTTTTAACGAGGAAAGTATTCTAAACAACTCCCATTTTCTCCCTGAAATATTCAAACTTACTCTTCCCTAAGGACTTTGTAAGAATGTCTGCAACCTATTCATCTGTGGGCAAATATTGAAGCTTAACAGCACCTTTTTGAACATGATCCCAAATGAAATGATATCTAATCTCAATATGTTTGGATCTATCATGAAATACTAGACTCTCCGTGAGTTTCATGCACCTCTGATTATCATAGTATATCACAGTTGGCTCCAACTGAGATTTAAATAAACTCACTAACATCTTGCGAAGCCAAGTAGCCTCGCAGCTAGGTAGACTGGCTCCCATGTATTATGCCTCAGCAGAGCTCAAAGCTATCGACTATTGTTTCCTGCTAAACCATGACACAACTGCCAAAACAAAGTTGAAACAACATCCTGAAGTGCTTTTCTTGTCCACTGCACTTCCTGCCCAGTCAACTCTATTCCATCCCTCTTCTTATAGTTCAAACCATAGTCGATCGTACCTTTAAGGTACCTGAGCACATGCTTTGCAACCACCCAGTGTGCTCTCCTAGGTTCCACAATATATTGACTCAAGGTGTTGACTGCATAGCTCATATCAGGTCTAGTGTTAACGAAATACATCAGATATCCTATCAACTGAAGATACTTGGTTGGATTAACCAACTCTCCCTCGTAAGTCATCAACTTCTTCCAGTTGGTGGTCATAGGTCTAGTCATAGGTCTGCAGTTCTCCATATGAAATCTTTTCAAGATGTCAACAACATATTTTCCTTGCCCTAGGAAAGTATGCCCATCCTACTGCCAAATCTCCATGCCCAATAAATAGTGCATTAATCTGATGTCTTTCATTTCAAACTCTAAAGCAAGGTCTTTCTTGCAGCTAGCTATGAGTCTCTCAGCTCCTGTAATAAACAGGACATCAACATACAGGACAAGGATAAAAAATTCCCCTTTGACTACTATGAAGTAGAGGTTGGGATCTGCCTCACTCTTTTGAAACCCCATTTGCTTTAAGTAGGCATCTATTCTTGAATACCAAGCTTTGGGAGCTTGCTTTAGACCATACAAAGCTTTCTTAAGTCTGCACACATGGGAATCTCTCCCATGTTCTTCAAAACCCATCGGCTGCTCAAGGTAGACTTCTTCTTCTATAACTCCATTTAGAAACATTGTCTTCACTTCCATCAAATGAATATTCCATCCCAGTTCTGTAGCAATGGAGATAATGGCTCTGATAGAAGTGTATCTAGCAACAGGTGCGAAGGTCTCATCATAGTCAATCCCCTCAACTTGAGAGAATCCTCTTGCAACATATCTAGCTTTATACTTCTCAATGCTGCTATCTGCAGCATATTTAATTTTATATATCCATTTGGAAGTAACTACAAACTTCCCTTCAAGTCTTGGCACAATTTCCCAGACATCATTCTTCATGATGGAAGCATATTCTTCCACCATGGCATCTCTCCAGACTTGCTCGCCTACTGCCTGCTCATAAGATGATGGCTCGGACTCACTGATACTGCTCACCATAGCTACCTAGGTACAGAATCTCTCAAGTACCTTACACTATCTAGCATCCTTCTTTAAGTTCCCACCGACTGAGCTCCCTTCAGGATTTCTTGAAGCCACTTGGGCTTCCTCTTTCCTGATGTAATTTATGAAGTAGAGAAGGGCTCATCCTCATCCCAACTCACCGCTTGAGACTGTGTTTTAGAAGTAATAGCTCTGGTGGTTTGAGACCCTGTCACACGAGAACTTGTAATCTGAGAACCTGAACCTGATGTGCCACCACCATGTGGCTCTTCCCCTGTGCCAGCACCTGAACCTGAGGAACTAGTCACCTGAGAACCTGTCACTCCTGAAACCTGAGTAGCAGTGCCCTAACTCGTATTTAGCTGAGAACGGGAAGCTTGCTTCTCTCCTTTGTCCAACTCACAAGATTTCCTGAAAGGCTTGTCTTCCTCAAATTTCACATCCTGCCTCACAACAGTTTGTTTTCTTGCAGGAATATATATGCGGTAGGCTTTAGAGATCTCGTCATACCCAACAAAGATACCCTTCTCTGTTGTGGGTTCCAACTTAGTCCTTTTTTACGAAGGAACATGAGAGTAGGTAAGACACCCAAAGATCCTGAAGTGCCCTACTTCAGGCTTCTTTTTTGAGTAACCCTCTTCAGGAGTCTTACTTCCCAAAACTTTATGAGGACTCTTGATTTGAATATACACAACCGTGTTACATGCCTCTGCCTAGAGAAAAAATGGCAAACCCTGATCATGCAACATATATCTTGTTGCACCAACTATTGTTCTATTCTTTCTCTCAGCCACCCCATTATGCTGAGGTGTGTAGGGTACAGTCAACCGTTTCTTAATTCCTTCTAGAACACAAAAGGCATCAAACACTTTGGAGGTATATTCTCCCCCATTGTCAGATCGCAAAATTTTTATCCTTCTCCTTGTTTGGTTTTCTGCCAGAGCTTTGAACTTTTTGAACTTTTCTAAGACTTCTTTTGATTCCTTGGTTTTCAAAAAATAGATACAGGTTTTCCTGGAGAAATCATCAATGAAGGTTATATAGTACTCATAACCTTTCAAAGTTTTAGTAGACGTCGGACCACACAAGTCTGAATGTATCAGATCAAGAGCCCAGGTTGATCTACGGTCACTACTAGGAAAGGTAGTCTTTACATACTTACCAAGAGCACACCCTTTTCACACTTCACTGTGCTTTGTGTTAAACTCACGAACACCTGTCACAATCTCCCTCAAAATCCTCAAAGTGGGATGATGTAGGTGAGCCATCCTTCTATGCCACAGTTCACATAAGTCACTGCAATCACTGCTACTGTCATGGGCTAGAGCATGATGAAGCTGAAAATTGAGCTTGCTAAGTTTCCCACTTCGACCACCAATTTTCACTGCTGAAGTTATGTTGGATCCCTGAGGATGTATGAGCACATGACCATCTCGAAACATCACCCAAAATCCCTTATCCTCTATAGTAGAAACTAAAACCAGATTTTTCTTCAATCCTAGAACGTACAGGACATCTCTTAGCTTCAAGGATTTTCCATGATCCCTTTCAAAAGAGGCAGTTCTTCATCCAATAGCCTTGATTGAGGAGTTGTCTCTCGGTAGTACTTCTAGATCCAGCCCAGTTTCAGTGAGATCTGTGAAGTACTGTCTAACGTCAATCATGTGACTAGAGGCCCCACTGTCGATATACCATATGCCAGTGGTAGAAGCACTTGTTGATTGACTGGACATCAATGACAATTCTCTGTCAATTTTCCTTGTAGATTTCTCATCTATATCTGCAGAAGTGCATGAATGGCAAGTAATGAGAAGACATTTTGTGTTATTGTTTCTCATCTCAGTAGCCATGATGCATTACTAGAACTCCTTTTTCTGAGATTTGACCTTTACTCACTCAAATCTAACACCTACACTGTAGATCTGGATAGATCTGGTCTTTATCCTATAGAAACATATTAGATTTGTCTCAATTCTATTTACCAACAATCAGATCTGATAGATCTGACCTCCACCAACACAGATCTGACACCTGCACTGTAGATCTGGACTCTATCCAGCTGAACTGGCTAGATCTGTCTCAGATCTAGACTCCAACACTCCAGATCTGAAAGATCTAACCTTTACAGACACAGATCTAAAACCCTATTCTTCAGATCTGGTCACCCTCTCCGCAGATCTGCATGTGATCGCCCTCCTCTGACCTCTAACGAACCTTTGACACCATGTAAATTTTTCTCAAAGATCTCCACTCGCTCTGAGAAGTCAAGATAATCAAACTGGTAGCAATATTCACTAAACCAATATGAACACAACTTCAAACTATCTAGAATTTGTAGCACAAGAAAACCCTTACTCAATCAGGCAATTACATGAGACACGGAATTTTACCCTAGAAACCTCAAGGGGGAAAACCAACAAGCTGTGGGGCTTTCTACTTTCTCGAGCCCATAGGATCAATGAACTATTTTAATAGGGAACAATATGATCAATCTCAAAATATAATCTTTGAGTGCTTTAAGCATAGGATAGTGACAAAGTAAAGCTGGAAAATATTAAATAGCATGCGAATCTGAGATAAAACATAACTTTTATAAGTATGAATTTCATCTTATGCTGTTTGTCATTTAAGCTTCAACTTTTAACTTACTTGCATATAAGCATGGAAAAGCAAGTAATATTAAGATGCATTCATAGTATTTTGAAGGAATGAACTCTTATGGTAGCCTTCAATACCAAATGACTTACTTTCCTGCCCCAATTTAAAGCTAAGAAATTACTTTCTATTCACTCCATACTAAGTAGATGAAGATAGAACAATTAAAACAGAGGACTCAATATCACAAGCATTCATGCCCATATCGATGATACGGAATGAATATAAATTTATAAAACAAATGAGAGGGTGTTGGTAAGCACAAATGTTGTAATCTAAGGGATTCCAAATTGGTCACTGAATTATTAGCTGTGCATGGTAAATAACATGAGTTTTACTCGAAATAAATATGTTGATGCTAAAACAAAACAACACGCTTATGTGCAATATGCTAATCAACCACACACTACTGTGCCAAACACAAGCCAGCTATTGGTCAGTTATAATGGAAGCTAAAGTATACTTTGTTTCCTGTTTAAATGGGGCTATTACCATTTCTTAAATGATAAATCATAAGCACTCACCGTTGAACTGAGCTCACCAATGCAAGCCATGGCCTCCAAACTTCAACGCTGCTACCAAGAATAAAAGAAATTAGGCTTGAGCTCTATGTAAGCTTTAAGGCTTTAGTTTAAGTCTTTGGGAGAGGGCCCCACCATACCCTTCCCCCTCTTCACTTCAAAACTTTAAAAAAAATTGGATTTTGATGTTCGCAAGCTAAGATTTATGGGCTGGAAGTACCCACAAAGTACCCAAAATCAAGGTACTTTGCCTTTTTTGGAGTACCAAAGTACCCTAGAAGTACCCAAAATCTGGGTACTTTGCCTTTTTTGGAGTACCAGTACACGACTGAACAGTGCAAAGTACCGAATACTTGCGCAAGGTACCGGTACTTCTTGGGTACTTCCAGGAGTACTTGTTCCTGTATCGGGTATGACGATACGGGTAACCAATATTGGTATGCGTCCCCGACACCCAAGTACAGGTACCCATGCTACTTAGCAATGTAGTTAGTTTAAAAGGTGTCACTTATCCATAGAATGCAGTATTGAAAAGTATTGAGCTAGATTCGTTGCCCAAGGTTTCTCTCATGATGATGAGAAAGAAGGCATAGACTATGATGAGACATTTGCTCCTATGGTCAGGTACACCACTATTCGAGCTATGATCTCACTTGCATCTTTTCTAGGATGGAAGCTTCAGAAGATAGATGTGAAGACTGCCTTTCTCAATAGTGAAGTTAAGGAAGAGGTTTGCATACAACAAACTGAGGGGTTTGTAGTTCATCGAAAGGAGTCCCATATTTGTAAACAGAAGAAAGCCTTGTATGGGCTTAAGCAAACCTCAAGGGATTGGTATTTGAGGATTAACAGCTATCTTCAAAGATTGGGTTTCCCTAAGAGCGAAGCTGATCCAAACCTGTACTTCAAGATTCTGAAGAAACAACCTTTGTTATTGACTCTATGTTTATGGTTTGTTCCTTATTGGAGAGGAACAACAAATAGTTCGATGCAAGAGGGAGCTCACTTCTGAGTTCGAAGACTTGAGACTTATGCACTACTTGGTCTTGAAGTTTGGCAAAGAAAGCACACAATTGATGTGTTGCAAAGGTTTGGTATGATGGATTGCAAATCCATGACTACTCTGATGGTTTCTAATTTGAAGAAACTACACGAGGAAGATTTTGGATCGGATCCAATAGATGCTACCAAGTATATACAGCTTATTGGTCCCTTAATGTACTTGATACATAATAGACGTGTTATATGTTATCTTGTGAGTTAAATCATGTATGAGCTTAGACATAGACTGTGCTTAGGTACCTTTGAGGTACTATTGTTTATGGACTCAGATATGCCTCTAATGGTGAGGTAAAGTTACTTTGTTATGCCAACTCCAATTCGAGTGGTAGTGTATTGTGGCTAGTACTACAGAAGTAAAAGTGTATTGCGGCTAGTACTACAAAAGCAAAGTGTATTTCAGCTAGTACTACAAAAGCAAAGTATAGTGTGGCTAGTACTACCTATCGAAAATCAGTGTGGCTTGGGAAGCTACTTGCTAGCTTAAAAGTTTGAGTCTACAATCATTCGTTGTGACAATCAAAGCTACATCAAGTTTTCTGAAAAACCTGTGTTTCGTGACAAGGCAAAACACATTGAAATGAAGTATCACTTCATCAAAGACATGGTCCAAAAAGGTGCAGTAAAACTTTAGTACAATGCTATTGATGAGCAGATTGTAGATATGTTAACAAATCCTCTGTCAATGACGAAGTATAGGTACTTCCGAGACAATCTTAGTGTGGCAAAAAAGCCTCTCTCACTGAGGAGTGTTAAAGTTACAGCATCACGAGTCATTTTTCAAGCCAATCTTGTGCAATCGGGATTGCGCCTCATGTGTTGAGGTAGGGTGCCTGAGTAGGACTCAGGAAACTTGGGAGTAGAATTCTTGGGTTGGACTCAAGAATGACTAAGCCTTCAGTGTAAAAGGTTATTCCTTGTGTGTTAAGGTGAATGCTTTGATATGTCAAAGTGATGATGTTGTACAGTCTTGTTGGACAAGGCTAAGGACTTGTGTGTCGAATCAAATCCTCATGTATTGAGGTGGACCTCCAGTGTAGAGGTGATGCTTTGCATGTTGAAGCATTAATGTTGTGTGATGTATTACTAACCATGGTCATTTGAGATGGATAAAGCTATTAAGTCTCCTCTAAAAACTGGCCACCTTTAAAGTGAATTACGTTAACATATGATAAGTTGGTTCAAAAGTAATATAATATGATCACAGCATTAGACAAATCTTCTTAGTATAATCTAATATGATAGATAAATTAAAGTAAACACGTATCAACCATGTAGTAAAAATTAAGAGATAAAGATAAATGCATAGAGAAAAAAGAGAATTCGACATTGCTCATGAGAAGACTTCATTGATTAGAGTGAACTTGAATTGTTAAAGCTTCAGTTAAAGTAACAATGTATGCCTCAGTTAAATATTGTTAAGCTTCAGTTAAAGCAACAATGTATGAATCAGTTAATTAAAGGAGAACTCACAGTGGTCACTTCAGTGAATCAATCAACATGATTTCAATATTAACTAAAGTGTTAATAAAAAGGAACTAGTTAACTAAAGTGTTTTGCATGACGACACCTTAGTTGAACTAAAAGACGACACTTTAGTTAAATTAAAAGATGACACTTGAGTTACAACTATTGCATGATGACACTTGAGTTAGCATCTTAACTAAGTGATCCTACATCCAAATAGAAGGCGAGTTCATTTTGAAATCAGTTAAGCATGATTTAATGTCATAGATGAACGGCATGGCACATTGTATTATGGAGGATTGAAGAAACCGAGGTGCAAAGCAACCATCCAAGAAGAGCATTCACTATAGTTTGCATGGGAGGGTAATTCCCCATGCAGTGATTCACTACATCTTGCATGGCACTGATTTTAGCTAGTTATTAATGTGTTGGACAAATTGGAAAGTTCATTCGGTTGATCTCTCTTCTCTAATGCTCAGTATCTACACCTAGGATGTTCGTTGTCTCGTATCTTGCTCCCAGGATGTGTGTTCTCTCGTATCTTGCACCTGGGATGCAAAAAGCATTTTGCTATTGTAAAAGACATTCTCTGCTATCTGTCATAATTATACTCTAAAGATTTGTTGGGGTTTTTCATCCTCATTATTTTGAGGGTTTTCACCTGGGTATATCCTATGTTATGGTTGAATGTTTTATGTGAATGAATGGTTCATTGATTTCAAGTATTCAGTATTTCCGCACTTACAAGAATTAAAGATCAAAGCTCAAAATATTTGCACAAAAATCAACACAAAGTTGTATCACAAAGATTTCAAAGGCATCTAAAGTGTATCCTTCTTGAAGTCACTATTTTAGGATAGATCAAGGAGGTGTCTGTAATATCCCAACTGATATTATATTGTATTTTGATATAATGTTTCTAGGTTCGGTGCCTCAGTTATGCCAGGAAGATATATGAAATTTGCATGCAAAACAGTGTCGTGCCAAAAGGCCCGAAAATATAGTTGATCTGGAGAAATAATAGGAGAAAAAATGTCGGTGAGAGAAAGTACACATACCACTAATAATAATGTTGATAGTCCGTCAGTATATAGGAGACATGCATGCCATGCGGGTAGAAGGAGATGTAGTGTTGCTCTCCAGCAGTTGATGCCCAGCTGAGGAAAACACACTCTCCAAGGTTATTCTTCACGTTTTGGATTCAATATGTGCCTGATGGAGCCAAGACTTGCTAGGAAGGATAGTATGGGTCTTTCGGAGAGATAGCAAGGTACATGCAAAAAAATTTACCCCCTTTTTTCCCCTAGCGAATCGATCTTCTTCAGAATGGGTGACGCCCTCTTTCCTCACGTTTTTGTTGTTGGAGGCTGTGAATGTGCCCGAAGTGGAATGATAATCACCCAATATGATGATGTACCCTGCTGAGAAGAATGGTGGAAGCATGCATAAGCTATACTGGATTTTTGATGGTTAGCGAATGGATCTGGGATTACCAACTGTTCCCCAGCAGCGAAAGGTGCACCTGCAATAAACTATTTCTCTGACTGTTGAATGATCGAACCAAGAATAAAGAAGATGATGAATAGTTTGTAATAGATCTGGATGATCTATCCTGAAGTGATTAGGGCAGATAGATTTCACTGCCGAAATCCCTTGTTAGTTGAAGACCTTTGTCTCCCACCCCAACTTGTTGCCGCAGCACCTACTGCTGCTGCTCTAGAAACCAAACTCAATAATAATAATCATAGATATTCGTTTTGGTTCAACTACCCTTCTTACATAGCTTTAGCATGTACTTTTAGGGTTTGCATGTCACTTTTAGGGTTTGCACTTACTTTTTGCATGCATGCAATTCTATTTGCTCTTTGACTTTAAGCCTGAAGAAATAAGGATTTCTTCAATATACTGATAACTTGATAATATTGAATAACTGCTCTACTCTGCTCCTGGTATTACCTATCCTCAATCAATTCCCTTTTCCATAATACACGCTAGAACCTATGGGAATTAAATAGGTTAGCGGGTGCTTATGATGCTTAAGTAGAAGAGGACATTACAGTGTTGGAGCCCCAAGATTCCCTCTGCACCCATAAAAAACAGTTTGAAGAAGGGATTTTTCTATTTCAATTTAATGACTATCTCCTTGTGACAGAAATTTTGCATTGATGCTCTTGGATCTGCAAAAAAACACTATTTATTTTTTTGCTTGGTTAGATGATTTGTTGGCTAATAAAGCCACTCAATTATCTAAACCAAAATAGGTTGTGTTTCTCAACCTCCCAATGCAATTCTACCCAGACATAACACATAATTCAACCACCGTAGGGGACATCAGTTGTTGTGAGCCTAAGTTAATCTTGAACCTTAGGCTGCAGCACAAAGTTTGGGTTAAGTTGATCCTTTCAAAGCACCTTAAGCATTGTGTGCTCTGTCAGCTAGGGCATACAATTATCCGACAATGGGTTTGCCACATCAATCTACCTAACAAAAGCTTCCTGTGTAAAATTCTATATCATTGTATCCAATAGTCTTTGCTCATGTTGCAAGACAACACTACATTCGTCAAACCCACACAAACCCCCCAATTACTAAAGCTCCCCATACACTTGTTCTAATTCCAAATGAAAAAATGGACTTAGTGCAAAACAGAGATTTCACAACCTAGCTTGACATTTTCTGGATTTTAACCTAGCTTGACATTTTCTGGATTTTCGGCCTTGGGGTTAATATAAAATATAAAACAATTGCAAAGTAGAGTTATTAAATCCTTAACACCCCAACCTTTTAACCAATCCAAGAGAAAAGATACCACAGTATTGACAATAAGTTTCAACCATCTAATAAACGAGATCAAAAAAATCTTATTTACAGCAGTAAAACAACCCTTATTCTCTCCAATTACTATGTTAGATCACTTAACATAATTGCCCTTAACTTATGTCAAATCCACAAGACATATATGCCTGGAAATTACCAAGCATGAAGAAGACAGATCGGTGAAAATCAAATCTGCAATTTACAAAAGTATAGGACAGCTGAAAACTTCATTGATATGAATAAGACAAACTTCTTATATATACCATAGTCGTATCAAAAGGTTAGTACAATTGACTAGCTCTCAAAAACCTCAACCAGGAAAAACCAAGAAAATCCCTCATTCGACCAAGGAGCTCCAACATGCATGAATCACTCAAAAAAGTTCTCCAAGGCAAGGAATCTTCTGTCCTCTTCACCAAATACACCATGTGCTTTCATAACAAAACACAGATCTCAATTCTCTAAGAGATGAAACTGTTGAGAAATGCAACTCAGACAAGAACTTCTTGCACATGTTTAATATGAACGTGGTTTGAATGTGCAGGAAGTGGTTTGAAACATTTCAAAAGTAACCATTTAGGAAAGGTAGATATGTAATTCTATTTTGTAATTCAATTTAAGAAAGGTTTAATGTCTTCTGTTTAGCAATGGAGTCTAATAAAGTGTATTAATAATAATAACAATAAACTAATTTTAAGGTCACGGCCAATTTGGTGCATGAGACCCCCTTGTTTGTGCAACAAGGGAACCCCTCCGTGCAGCGAGTTGACTGCTAATGTCTATGGAGGTCTACATACCCTACCTCCCTATGGATTTGAACCAGTGACCTCATAGAAGGAAACAGATGTTCTGCAACATTAGCCCCAGACAAGTTGTACCCATTAGGCCCACTAAAGCTATACCCATACATTAATGACTTCAACTAGGATTTAATCTCAACCATCAATCTCATGTGGAGATGCAGCTTTGGTAGATTAGGATTTCGGACAAAGCATAAATACAAACAAGATAGAAAGATTTGTTAGTAGTTGAATAGTTAAGCAGATTATGTAACCAAAGGAGACAAAGCAGAGAAAGGAGGAGGAAGTGGATCGACCAAAAGCCGAGCAGGTTGAAGAAGCAAACCATACAGTACGTATAGCATATATCTATGCAGTCCATATGTATCAGTCGTGCAACAGTTGTGCTCGTTTTTTGCGCAGGCTGCAACCTCAATTCTAGGTTGATTTGAACAAGTCCTACAGCTGCAAAGTTTCAGCAAATTGTGGAGGTTTCCTTCTGAGCTCTGATTACACAATGAAAAGTTGATTTTAAAGGAGAAATTACCTGTGTATGTGTGAATTTGATTGATGCTTCTGCTATTGTTTGCAGCTATTGTGTGATTGATGCTATGTTTAGAATTTTAATTTCTGCATTATTCATATTATGTAGTAAATTGATCATATTGAGAACATAAGCACAACAATCACCTAGGCAAAGAAAATTACAAAAACCCTAACCCTACACTTAAAGATGGTTCAAAACGATTATGAAACCCTTGAAACCCCGTGAGAGAATGTGAGACCAACTACAAACAAAGATACAAGAGAGAGGACATGATTAGTACGCTCATCATAGTCACATCTCTAATCACAAGATGAACAAGAATGTTGAGTGAAATAATGAATGCAAAAGACTCTCCCCCTCCTTAATATATATGGGAGGTATGGAAGGACAACAATACAATGTGGAGCAATGCCCATAACAAACAACCTACAATAAACAAATGTAGGCTCACACAAGAGAAGCAACCCACTCCAAGGATACCCATGTCAAGATCCAAGATGATGCCGTGCACAATAAGGGCTCAAAGACAATGTAGCTAAACAAGTCTTGTCCACAGTGCACACCCCTCCATCACAAGCACATACAAACTATATACTCCACGAAGTCCATGCCCCTTGAATGAACACTATTGCTACCCAACCATCCTCAATCCAAATCAACTCCTTTATACAAGAATGCAAGCCACCTCACGTTGTCTAGGGCATGATGCCCTTATCCAAGATGCACAACACTCCTAAGCAGGGCATTCTCCATGCAAACGAGCCTCTACACATAGCCATCATGGAGGATATCCCCAAGCAGTAAAGAGAACTCCAATGCCCCAAGGAACAATGTGATGCAAGCACCCAACTAACGTCAAGAAGCAATTGAGCAAGTAATCTCCAATGTCCAAATCCACCACAGGGCATCTTCCATGTGACAATCCATCTAGTACCATCCAGGATATAAACAGACACCAAGTACACCAAATTTCATGAAGCACCCCAAACATTATGTAAACACCTTCGAAGTAACCCAAGAGCTAAAACTCCCTCTTTACAAAAAAAAATATTTACACTGACACCACTCAACTCCCTCTACAACTCAATCTAAACTTGCAACCTGCAAATTTGTACCCATTGCAGTCGCAGAATCAGCCATTGTCACCTTTAACTCCTCCAAACCTGCTACCTACAAATTTGTACCCATTGCAATCTTGAAATAAACCATTGTTACCTGTTACGCTACACTTCTACCCAGCACACCTTCAGATGTGCCCCAGGGAGAGAGAGGCCATTTTTTTACTAGGAGGGGTGTTATTCAGCAATGGTGGTCATGGCTAGGCCCTTTGGTTCTTCCTTTAGGAGTACTATGGCTTAATGAAATTGTTGACTGCCCTTTGTTGGGGTTTTTTAACCCTGGGGTTGGTGTCTAGGGCCCCTAGGGGTTGATTACTGGGTCACATGACCCCACACTTGTTTCCTCGCACCGGTGAAGTTTCTTTCAGCTGTGAGACCTTCGTCTTTCTCCATAGTCACCTCATACACCCTCCTAGTCACTCTGCACACTGACGCCCTCTCTCCTTGGGCTATTTTTCATGATGACATCATCCTCCATGTAAGGTCGTTCTGCTTGTTTGGGGAGGGCGCGTTGAGGGATTTTCTACATTTTCGGGGTTTGATGGGGCATGACGCCCACCCTCTAGCTCGCTCCTACCTTTCATTCGGAGTGATTTGCTTATTTTTAGCCATTTTAGTGACTTTTGGGTAAACTATGGGGAAAAAGACCCCTGTTAGCCATAGACTAGATTATTTTATATTATTTTTGTTATAATTTTAAGTTGCATTTTATAATTTGAAATTGACATTTTGAAGGCATGTCGGCCTGGATATTTTTGTAACGTGAGTGTGAGAAGTTATAAATAAACCTCTCCTCACTTCATTTGAACATAAGACAAGCGGGATCAAATATTATGTTATTCTTTTATCCAAACTAGGGCTCTTTGGATGTGATACGCCCCTCCTGAGGAAGATACCTTTTCTGGGTTTGCAAGCAATTTCTTGAAGTTCTTTGGTTCATAAAGGTGATGCTCTGATTTGTTGGTTAAACACTTGCACAAGGAGGTATCTAGGGTTTTGCTTGATCTCTTTTTGTTAAATGTTGATGAGTGATGCATGTTCATGGATTGAATAGTAGCCTCTAGAGCTGCATTTTGTCTAGGCTAGGTCATATTTCAGCCTTAAGTCACCTTGGCTTACAAGAGTACATCCTTTTGTGGTAGTCCTTCTAAAGTTTGAATCTTAGGTCTCTAGATTTTGTTGCAAGACCTGGAATAAGCTTCTCATAGGTAAGCTAGTCACCTACTTAGATGCCCTAAGGTTAGGGTAAAACCTACTCCCTTTGTCCCAAAACCTTCTTTCTCTTCAAAACCTAGCATCTAGGGTTGGATAGATGCATGACATGTTAGTTTAGGCTAGCATTAGGCCTACATTTTTGTTAATAAAACCCAAGAAATCCCTAAGCTAGGCCTAGCGGCCTCCTTCTTCCTCTCCCTTCTACCTTGCCTTCCCTTCCTCTTTGCTCTACACCCCTAGGCCTTGTCTTAAACCCCCCTCACCGGCCCTTTCCCACCTCTGTCATCCTCTAAAAACCCTCGGCATGCTCTTTTAGAGCTTTGACCTCCCTACTCTCACCCATCTCAGCCTCGACCTCCATCTTCATACCCTCACCTTCCATCTACGTTCGCCCTCCCCTTCTTCCTGCTTATCTCTCCCTCGGCCTGCCCTTTGGGGTCCCCTTTCACCTTCTGCCTCTCCCTTCACCTTCTGCCTCTCCCTAGCAGCCTTTACTTTTGCTTTGGGCTACCATTCTAGAGTCTTGGCCCACCTTTCCTTGCTCGTTATAGGATGTATCAACCTTTTCCTCACCTATATATCTGGTCTGTAAATTATTTGCACAAGCTCCATCAGAAGGAAATATTTTAAGGTCTCGTCAAATAGTTAAATACAAAGGACTGCTAGTGACTTTGCCTGTATGTTTCAAAGCCTGTTTTGTCATCACAAAATTGCAAATAGTTCATGGCCAATTTTCTATCTTGGTTATTGGTAAATGATATCTTTTTATGCACATCATACATGACATGTTCTACACTTATGACCTGCTTACTAATACATGAGATGTTAATTGCTTCCTAAGTGACAAATATGCATGTTTGATTTGGATATTTTATGTTGCTATAACACACACAGCTATTGCACATACACTTATCACTTAGGCGCTTGATTAGCATTGATGGTTGGTTAATGGACATTGTATTGTATCCATATATTAATCTCTCTTAAGTGTCGATAACTTTGGTACATACAAACATCGAAAACATGATCATAATATGAAAGTATTGGATGCATCCTTATTTCCTAGTTGGTTGTCATACTCCTCCATACGAAACGTTATTAATGTATTAGTATTTCCCATATCTACCTTGAACTATTGCCATATCTTGGTTGCCATACTTGTGCATATATAATACACATTGGTCGAATGAAGGTGATAGGATGATCTGCAATTACAAGTTTCATATTTGTGTGAATAGTATGTCTTATTCATTCCTTAAATTGACTCCATAAAGGCACTGGTCACTAACCCATTCAAAAAGGATATAATTTGGTGTTTAAGTGTCCTTACAGACTTGTGTTTAGGGCTCTCCCCTAGGAGTTTCCGACTTCCAAAGAAGTTTAGGGAAGGTGACTAAGGTGAAAGTGGTCACTTTCTCTTGCATATGCTTATCGATGACTAGCCCTACTAGTTCATCCGACAACAGTTACCTTTAATGAAACTATAATCCATACTATAATAGAATCTCGATCCTCCAAAGAATAATGACCACAAATGAATAGGAAAGAACATATCCTACCAAACTCCATTCCTCAAGCCAGCATTAGAGACCAAAACCAACGAACACCACATCATGAGTTGTCTAGGACATCCTATACAGATAATCATATCTCCATACAAGAATAAGACATGTGGATCACATGTATCAAAATCACAAAGATAGAAATCTACACATGTCAATTCACTAATCTTGGACTACTAAGCTCGTGGTACAAGTAACCTATGTAAGGCCATCAAGAACCTGTCAACATAAGAATCTCTCCAATATAGCTCCAAACCTCAAATAACTAAAACAACTAAAACTAGGCGAACTCCCTCTTGTTGAGAGAATCCTGAAGCAAGTGTAACATTATGATCAACTCCTTTTTTGTCTAAGATAATCCATCAACCCTATCCCTATACTCTACAATACTCCCATCAATTGCAAACCTATAATCACTCACAGCATCACCCTATATTAAGGTATAAAACCTCTCCTCTTATAGAAAAAACTATAAGGCTCATAGATGGAAGAAACCAATGCAATATGATTAGCATACATCTAGGGGGTATACTCACCCTCATTGAAAATTTGGGCACTCTTATTTTCTCTTGAGCTTTCTACAACATCCAAGACTCATCCACCCTCTCACTAGAATGTACAAGTGTCACTCGAACCAATGTCCTTGACACAGCTATACTAATGGTGCATTATTGTCCCCCAAAAGATGTTGATGAAATTATCATTGATGCCAACATGGTCTTGATGTCATTAATGCCACCACCTTGCTGAAGATGTTGAAGAAGTCCTGATGATGATGCTGAAGACCCAGGAGATGGTCCTGAAGCCTAGATGGATGGAAGAAGCATTAATGACCCATTCTGTGATCATTCATGCTATGATGATGTCATGGGTCCCCGGGGGAAGGTCTGGCAAACTCACATGTGATATCTTGATGTATCTTGACCATAGAGGTCCCTATGCATGGCTAAGGTTGTTGAAGAAGCCCATGATGCTTCTTGCCTGATGAAGAAGCCTTTGGACCCACATTTGTTGGCTTAATGGTCCTTGTACCCTTGAAGGAATGGTGAAGATAGTGTGGCTCAGGTGTGTGGAGTTTTTGATGTGTTAATGAACAAGTCCTTGCTCATGATGCTCCTATTATTTGAAAGAACACATAGATGAAGCCCTTACCCTTGTTGTAGTCTTGGTTTGTGAATCTTTGATATGCTACTCATCATGGCGCCTTTGCATATGATAGCTTGGGTATTGCAACCCAAGTGTGGGCATTCGGGGTCTTGGAACCCTTGTAGTTGGCTCTAGGGAAAATCAAGGTTAAAGACACCCCTCATGATAATGATGACATGGCTTATGAAGTCACACTCTTGGAATTGATGAAAGCTGGTGGTGAACTTGATGGAGTATGGTCAACAAACCTTAAGGTGTGACCATTGACGAAGATTTGTATTAAAAACATCAAATTTGGCATGTCAGCTCAGTCAAACATTTTCTATGTCGGCTCAGAATTAAAGGTGAAGTCGGCCCAGTAAAGTATAAGTCGGCTCTTACTTAAAAACTATTTTGTATATATCAGGTCGGCCCCAAAAGGATGTGAAAAATTAATATAAATACCCTTTCGAGTCTTCTTTTTAAGGATAGAAAAATTTCGGTGGAGAAGCATGCTCTGAGATTCTCGGGTATGCTACTGAGGTAGCCGCAGCAGACTGGAAATTTCAGGGCAGCAGTCAAGACACTTTTTTTTTTGGAAATTTTGTGGCAGCAGTCAAGAAGCAGAGGAGCAGTAGTCCGATTTTTCAAAGGCTCACAGTGGTGGTTAGGGCTGCTACAGCAGCTCTTAAAGGGCTGAGATTTTTCAAGTTTTGCTGCAGACGTTAAGGGGTGTTATCAGCAGTTGTTTGGGGTCCTCCAAAGCACACAAACAGACCAAAATTTTGATCCTTGTGACAGACCCTAGTCCACAGGCCGAGGTTGATTGAGGACTGTTCCAGTCATCAAGTCATCAACAGCAGCATTGAAGTATGTCTTCTTTACCAGCAGATCCGAGGAATTGACTGAGGCTCGAGGGTTTCCACAGTTCACACTACACACCAGTCCCGAAATTGCAGTATAATAGTCCAAATTTATTGCTGCAATTATCTCGGTGGTGAAGTTTCGTTTGACAAACAGTCCGAGATTTTTGTGGAGTGAGTAATGGTTGCTTCAACAACTATGTAGGATGGTTTGACTGCTATTCATAAGGCAGTGCTATGCAAGAGGGAGGCTGTGGTCAGCCGTCTTCTCAAAAGAATAGCAGATCCTCATGTTCGAGACAAGGACTGTGCTACATTGCTACATTATGCTGTTCTAGTTGCTGCAATACAGACATTAAAGCTGCTAATCAAACACGATGTTGATGTAAATTTGGCAGACAATGAAGGGTGGACACCTCTGCATCTTGCAGCACAAAGTTTGACATGGACTGCTGAGGTAAGATCACTGTACATGAAAGCTCTAATGCACAGGTCAAGGTAAACATTTGATTGAAGCAGAAGTTATGTATTTAATACATTGCACAGTTCAAGCTTGATCATTTGAGATGAAGAATTCAGGAGTCAGTTAAAACATTATCTCTGGTTTTTGGGTAGACTGAGAATGATAGGTTTGTTCTAAAACATTCTTACAGCCATACAAGAATAGTCAGCCAGTATTTAGAAGCTATCTTCAAGCTTATACTCAGATCTACAATTGGTGAGTTTGTATGTTCAATAGCTCAAGTGATTGCAGCCATCCCTAAGTTGATACATTATGTATAAGTGTAGGTTTATGTTGTATTTTTAAAAGGATGGACAGAGACACTTAGAAGCAGCAGTGTAGTGGATCTTGGGTTTGAATTCAATTTCCTGGGTTTTACACAGTAATAGCAGCAGACTGTATTCCTTTTTATATACGACAGTCCTGAAGAGTCCATCCATTGACTCTTATATACCCGAGTTCTTTTTAATATGGGGACATGGACGGTAAAAGGAAGATAGGCATACACACTGTTCTATCATTGATTTCTGAACAGCAGTAAGGGCAGTGAGGAGATAAGTATATGGGCAGCGTAATGTTGTGATGCCACTGTCCACAGATGACATGGATAGACTTTGATGATGTTACCTTCTCTCCACCACAAATAGTGCAGGATAAGTCTCTTTATCTACACTCTTTTGATTTGTTCAGGATAAGATTGCAAATTACAGAACTCTGATTTTTGAGTATATATATATACAGTCCTATTTTGTTTGCAGCAGCAGAACATGAACAGTTTGGATGATATATGACAGCCCTAGAAGTTGACAGTTATGCTTGAGTGACTTGTTTGCACAGTGAAGTATAATGATGCATATGTACAGTGATGGTACAGTAATGCAAAGTCTTAGCAGCCACAGGAGCACATTGAATTGTTTGTATAAGAATTGATGTACTGTGATGAAGAATGCAGTGACAGGTATACAGTATGTATGTGTAGTTTATAAACAGTGATATGATGTTGATAATGATGATGTATAATGGACAGAGGTCTGTACTAAATGGTTGACTGAAAAGTGATGACATGAGTTGTGCCTTGAACACCTTAATACGTACCTCATGATGTTCCAGACCTTCTTGGAACCTTGAAGACATATACATGCCTTGATGCTCTATGAGGATTGAAACTGATATTTACACAGTCAATGCATGAAGGGTTTATGATGGTTTAACTATTTTCTTTAAGGCAGCCATTTAAAGATTGATTAAGACTTGACCAGCAGTGAGATGAGCAGATTGACCAGAAATAGATTGTTCAGCAGTGGTTGACAAGCTGGAGATTAATGAGCTGTGTTGACCAGCATAAGAAGTACTGATCACAGGTTAATGAGCAGAGATTGACCAGAGATTCATGAGCAGCAATGAGCAGTGGTACAGCAGAGTTGATGATGAGCAGATGAGTATCGGCAAAGATAGCTGGCAGCAGATTGAAGAGACAAGTGATGAAATAATGTAACAGTGAACTTTAATTGTAAATGCAAGCTTGACTTGCTTTTGAGGTTAGGATACCTCAAACCCTTCTTAGCAGGGTCTAAGAAAACCAGGCAGGGTCCTGGATGTAGAGTAGGTGCTTTATATATCAGCAGGTGCTGATTATACCTAACGGTTGTAGCCGAGCCAAAACTAATACAAAAAGATTACAAAATTATATGGTGTTGTGTTCTTTTGTGTTATGGTTCTTGATGAGTTAAATGCTATGATATGTGAATGATGAAGTTTATGAAATGATTATGAGATTGGTAGAATAATGAAATGATGATTTGGTAGTTAAGTGTGACAGGTCAAGAAAAATTGTAAAATTGCTTTACACTGATTCACCCCCCCCCCTCTCAGTGTCTACAAAAGAAACTCTCCATTGTACATTTTTCATACAAGACAATGAAAACATATTCTTCCTCAACCCAAGAGCTAACAAAACATAATCTAACTCGAGAATATCGCCTAAAGGTATCCAAAATGAAATGGAGCCAACTCCTCTGTATTGTCCTCTTCTAACTAAGCATCTAAGACACTCGCTAACCTATTTAAATCCAATAGGTTCGAGCGGTTACTGATGAAAAAGGGAATTGACTGAGGACTATTAATACCGGGAGCAGAAAAGAACATTCCTTCAGTATTAGTAGGTCATTAGTATATTAAAGAAGGCCATCGGAGCTGATATCAAAAAGCATGCAGAGCATGTGGGCCTTATTTCACATTGCATGCGACAATAGGTGATTAGATTGCATGCATGCAAAAGTTAAGTCATGCAAACCCTAAAAGCTATAAAAGAAGACAAGTTGAACCAAAAAGGCATCTATTGTTATTATTCACTATTGAGTTTGGTTTTGAAAGCAACAACATTAGTAGCCGCAGCAGCAAGTTGGGGTTGAGGGCATGAGTCTTCAACTAGGTGTTTTTGGCGACGAAATCTATCTGCCCTAATCACTTTTCGGATAGGTCACTCAAATCTATCATCAGCACCTCAAAGAATTCAGTGTTCTTCAGATATCGAGCATACAGAGGCATAAATTATCACAGGGGTCACGTTTTACTGTTGCGGGCACACTGGAGATCCAAAGAGCAAATCGTATTAATCCAGAGACTTCTTATTTCCTCTACAGGTCACTTCCATTCTTCTCAAAAGGGTCATATTACTATATCAGGAAATCATTAAGTCATCTATTGCAAATCCGAAGAAGATACAAGCAAAAACGTGGGAGGCAAGGGCATCATCCACTCTGAGGAAAACAAATCGCTATTGGCCTTGGGAGGAGTCAAAAGTCATGGATGTGTCTGTTATTATCTTCAAAGGACCCATATAATACTGCCTAGAAAGTTTCGGCATCATCTGCCAAGTATTGAATCTATTCCGAAGGAAACTCTCATCAAAGAAGGATGTTTTTGTCTTGCATGGACGCCACAATTGAGCAAGCAACACGTTTTTGAAGTTCTAGTGGACGCATGGCATGCATGTCTCTAGTATATTGAACAACTATCATAGCTATAATTATTGGTATCTATTACCACCTAAGTTGTACTTAGTGGTTTTTTATCAAGTGAGCCTGGTGAACCAGAGAAGGATAACTTGTTCGGACTTCAGAAGACCTTTGGAAGTACTTCTGGGAAGGGCTTGTTGTACTATATCACATGTTCATACCCCATGAGGGAATTGTAATAAATGTTCTAGCATGATAATGTCTGTAAAAGACTCGGTCTCTTAGACTTTATTTGTCAATCCGATCAGCCCAGGTGTTTTTTCCCTTGGTTATTATTGGTTGTTGAATAAACGACTGATAATTTCTGAGTTTTTCACTCCATACCTCCAAAGTTGGGGTGGTCGGCTTGGGATTTAGGCCTATTGAGGTTATTAGAGTCTATGTGTCAATGTCTAAACATGCTAAACATCATGGTCGAGTCATATGAACATGTCTAAGTCCCCCTAGGTTTTTTCAACTTTTTTAGATTTTAAATTTTTACAGTGTTTTTTATTAAAATTTAATTTTTTGAAAACTTAGGCTATTTTTTAATAGTTTAATTGGAAAAATTGATTTTGTAATAAAAGTGGGCCAAATAATTAGTTTCAGTCATATAGGTGCTCATTTTCAAGCTAAGAGCACCATGTAAACCCATGGACCCGCTATTTCCTAGTTTTGAGTGATTTTCCATCACTCAGGTCAGAAAGCCCCAAAAAATCAATTATTGATTATTTTAATTAATAAATTCATGAATAATAGAGCAAATACAGAATCATAGATCAGTGGATTCTCAGCCGATTTGATTGAAATCAATCAGATCTGAACCAGATTGAATGGATCTGACAAATCCTTGACTGAAGGAGGTGATCAAATCAGATCCAGAGTTGATCTTCAGCATCCTTTATGGGGAATTTCGCCCTCCCTCTCTCCTCCACATGCTTTGGCTCATCTGGATGAGTTTTGGTGGATGCTTCAGTCAACAGGTTGAGGTGTCAATCAGATCAGCTCTCCGATTGACAATTGCACTCAGTGAGACTCAGATCTGGCTCAGTAAGACACAGA
Organism: Pseudotsuga menziesii; assembly: GCA_001517045.1. Lineage (NCBI taxonomy): Eukaryota > Viridiplantae > Streptophyta > Pinopsida > Pinales > Pinaceae > Pseudotsuga > Pseudotsuga menziesii. Next base: position 31,647 of record LPNX010554234.1, read on the forward strand.
TCAGGCATTGATGGACTCTCCTTCAGCTACAGTGGTCTATCTCCTTGGGATTTGTGTCCCCCTGGGCTAGATCTCCTTTATTTTGTATAAATAAAGCTCAGGCTGCCTCTTCCAAGCTAGTTAGAACTGGGATTGAGGTGCTGTTGTTATTGTACTGTTGTTATTGTTCATTTGAAATAAAGAGAAGCTTTGGAGGCAAGACGGTGTTATGCCATTGTATGTGTGGATGATCATTGCCATTTTTTACTGATGTAACCTGTATCTATGTTCATAATTTGTTGATTGCTTGTGGATTCATTGCTAAGATTGATAATAAGCTTATTATAATCTTGATAGGAAAGGTGCTTTTCAATAAGTTTATTGGCCATCTCTTTCCTTTGATGCATGTTTAGAGAGCTAGATTCATCATGTTTTATAAGTTTATATGCATGTTATTCTAAATCTCTGTGTATGTACTAATCGGATCTCACAAGTATTTCGGCTAGTTTTTTTATTTCAACTGAGCTGTAGGTTCCTAGATTGGAGAGGATGCTGATCTAGTTTGCTTCTTCACTCTCTCCAAAACCTTCCAAAGGCATAGTCCCTCGACATTCCACCTGAAAACTCCATGGTGGATCTTCAAGGCTACCAGCATTTCTCTCCTCCTCTTCCTCCTTCAAAATCAATTCTTTTACCTGGTTACTTTGTTCACAGCTTTGATATTGTTTAGAACTATTATCTTAAAGTAAATTTAACATAGATCTATCTTCTCAAAGCTCATAATCTAGATCTTGTTCTTAAAAGGTTTCATAAGCATTCTAGATCTAGCTTTAGGGAAATCGCCCTTTTTGCATGGAATTTTAAAGAGAATTTGTAGCTTGCATGCATTAGATTTTTGTTTTCTATTATAAAAGATAAATCTAGCAATCAGTGCACATCATATTGGCTGCCTAAAAGGCAAACCAAGATCCCAAGGAAAGCTTGCTTTCCTTGGTTCCCTTTTTACCTTTTTTAACTAGTTTTAACTTAGTTTTTTTTGGTTAAAAGTAAGCTGACCCAAAGGTACTTTCAGAGTGCTTTTGGGCATATTTCAATCTAATAAGCTTGCTGGTTTTTAGCAGATATAACAGAAAAGAGGAGGAGCTGCTGTTCGAAAGTGACTTTTGGGCCTTCTAAATCCCCCCAGGGGTCTCCCTTTTTGACTGAAATCTTTAATTTTTGCACTTTGTAAGCTCTTGGTTTCATTCTGTATAAGAATCAAGAGGCATCATATCAGTTTGCTGATATTGTAATCACTGGTAATAAAAATAATTCTAAATAGGCTCTTTCGAGCCCATTCCCCATCCCCCCTGGGGGGATTTGCGTCCGTGTCATTTTTTGCTTTTCGTTCATCTTTTTTCAATCTAGCGTAGTACTAATCTGCAGGGTAGTATATTTTGATTTAAAATCATTTCCATATTCCATTTCTATTGGTTTCAAAGTAACTTTTATACTTACCCCACGAGCCTCCTTTTGAGCCGAAAGGTGAAGAAAGGTTCGTGGTAGTCTAATTAGAAAGTTGTGGTTTGCTTATCTTTTTATGTTTCATTTGCTATCATCATTTGTTTCAGTAACCATAATAAAATCAACCCCTCCTTGATTCCCCGATTGAGGTCCACTTGGACCAAAAGAGGTTCTTGGAGGGTTTTCTTTTTAACAAGAACATCCATCTCAAAATTTACTAAAATTGACAAGACTCCGGTGTGTATGCTCTGCACTTGGCTGCGGTTCGTCTGATCAGTCAAGCTGTATCAAAAGCACTTGAGTGACTAGAATAATTAGGATTCACTCTCCCAAATTGACAAACCATCAGGTGAAAATCTAACACCTAAATCAAACCATTATGGTGGCAAAATACCCAAAGGAAGCGGGAACTCCTGAAAAGTGACCTCGGGGCGCCGATCTCCGTCGCACCCTAATGGGTGCGTTATGAACAATAGACCCGGAGATTCCATTCAGCCCGCATATTCCTTGCAGGTAGCCGTGAAGGTTTAGTTTTGGACATACTCCAAGTACTCTCGGGTATATCTGGAGTCCACCCCTTCGCCTAATTTTAATCAACTCATATTTCACATTAACTTAAAACGTACCAAGAGGCAATTGCAAAACATTCACTCCAAGCACATGCAAGTACATTGATTTTATTTTGACTCCATTTTATGGCACTGGTTATTTTCTGGCTATATATATATATTGTGTCTCAGCATTGTGCTTTCGTGCGCTCATTTTGTATCTTGTCATCTATGGTTGTTTATGGTTAAATTTCAAACTCCTAAGTAACTCATTCAGTTTAACATCACTATACTAAGTAATTTAGCCTTAGTAACTTAATAGGGTCTACCCCCCTTAGCTTCGTTAGGAGTTGAGCCTAAACGAAGGAGTCAAGAACAAGATGACAGCCTTGACTCGAGACTTGCCCTCAAGGACACACCGAGTGGCTTGAAGATTTCTACCACATGACCCAGGTGTGTGAAAGGCGGCAACAGTATGTCATTGCAATCTTATTAAAGCCTATTTCATATTTTATCTCAGTTTTTGTCATATCTGGGGTTTGAACACTTAATCTATTATTGCATGCAAAATCAATTGATACCTAAACCCATAAACATACAAACAACCACCATAACCTATCAGTATAAAGGCAAAATATCAGTTTGGGACTATGTTGCAGGAAACGCCTAGGTAACATGCATACCAATACCGAAAACACAGGCGGTCGTACCAGACGGCGTTTCGCAATTGCGAAACATCGTATGATACAGATGTCGATGTTTCGGTAGCATTTCGGGCCACCATAACCTATCAGTATAAAGGCAAAATATCAGTTTGGGACTATGTTGTAGCAAATGCCTACGTAACATGCGTACCAGTACCAAAAACTTCCTGAAACCCCGAAACCGATACGAAACGTCGTCAAAACGCCGACAATCGTACCATACGGCATTCCACAATTGCAAAACGTCATACGATACGGTTGTCAATGCTTCGGCAACGTTTCGGCCCATGTGGGTGGAGTTTCGACATCATTTCTTCCTTTTTTGGGCCTATACAGGCAACCAAGAGGGTTGCAGGTCCTTCAAATGCGCTTAAAATTTGTTTTTTTTTTTCATTTTTTAAAGTTACACGGTTGTATATGAAATCAATGATATAGTCATGATTTTCCTACTAAATGTCTTTTATGTGTGTTATCATTGTTTTCTTGCAAGTTTGAGGAGTTCACAATAGCAGTAACAGGCAATAACAGCATAGAGTGCACCCACTAGATTCCCAAACTAAATGTCACACTAGGAAACTATAATATGATAGACTCATTCTATGTGGTCAATGTGGCAAATACAAATTTAGTACTAGCGGTTCAGTGGCTCTATTCTATAAGGAAGTATACTACTGATTATCGGACTATGGAGATGGAGTTCCAGGGATAGGATGACAAGAGAGTCGTCTTGAGGGGCATGAACACTTACCCCCCCAAGTCAGTATCATCACAAAGAATGGAGGCAGTACTCAGACAAGGAGACATAGAGTGGGCAGCCAAATGTTTAGTCACTTTTCAAAAACCTCCAGATAACAACACAAAGCATCCTTCAAAGACACGAGAGTTACTACAAATGCATGAGAAAGTATTTCGAGATCTTCCAACCGGTAGACCCCCCGACAAAGGATTCGAGCATATCATTGACTTAGAGGAGGGAACACGAGCAGTTATCACCACTCCACACAGACATCCAAATAGGTACAAAGATGAGATAGAAAAAAACAATTAAAGAATTACTTGAGTGGTATTGGTAAAAAGAAAGACGGCACATTACCAATGTGTATCTATTACAAGGCCCTTAACAAGAAAACTATCAAACACAGGTACCTCATTCCAAGAATTGATGAGCTCATGGATCATTTACAAGGGGAAAAACACTTCTCAAAAATTGACCTTCAATCAAGGTATCATCAAATCCGAGTGAAGGAGTAAGATATTGCAAAGAGAGCTTTTTGTTGCCACTTTGGTCTCACAAATACAACAGCAACTGTTCGATCCTGCATGAATCACACTTTCAAAGCTCAGTTGCGTAAGTTTTTATTTGTGTTCTTTGGTGACCTTTTAATATACAATAAAACTTGGAAAGAGCATTTTGTGTTAGGAATTCTAGAGGAACAATACCTATATGCCAAAATGTCTAATGTGATTTTGGTGTGCAAGAAATGTTATATTTAGGGCATGTAATAAGTGCCAATGGAATACAGGTTCATATGGAAAAAATTAGAGTTATTTTGGATTGGCCTACACCAAAAAATGTAACAGAATTAACGGGACTTTTGGGCCTCCGCACTTACTACAGGAGGTATGTTAAAGGGTTTTCGTAGTTGGTAGCACCCCTCACAGACCTTACAAAGAAAGGGGCATTCAGTTGAACAGAAGAGGTGCAACAAACATTTGAATAGATGAAAAAGATTATGAACTCATGTCAGAGACTTCTTATTTCCTCTGCATGTCACTTCCATTCTTCTCGGAAGGGTCATATTACTACACTGGGAGATCATCAAGTCATCTATTACACATCCGAAGTAGAAACAAGCAAAAGCGTGGGAGGCAAGGTTGTCATCCACTATGAGAAAAACAATTCGCTAATGGCCTTGGAGGAGTCAAAAGTTGTGCATGTGTCTGCCATTATCTTAAGAGGATCCATATAACACTCCCAAGAAAGTTCTGGCATCATACACCAAGTATTGAAGTTATTCCATATTAGATTTTACAAGATTATAGCAGTATATCTTAAGTGCAAATAAACAATAGGATCTATAGAAGAAAGACAGTACAGAAACAACACAACAATTTATCCTAGGAAACCCAATCGAAAAAAACCCAACAAACCTTCGTATAGAGATAATAATCTTCTGAGAACAGAGAGAAGAAGAGAGAGAGAAAATATCTCTCGCAAATGTAACCCCGTATAAATACTCTCCTAGACAATTGTAGTGTACCTTTTATGTCTGAACGAACTATTGTGAATGTGTGAAATAATGAGGGGTGCCTCTTATTTATACTAATTTTTCAAGTGGAAAATCACTGGGGCCGACTTGCTTGTTTGACAGGGACCAACCTACCTTCGGGAAATAAAAATTAATTTTATTTTTATTCTTTTTATTCTCTGATCTTTCCCCAAGGTTTACATTGAATAAGTCTAGGGTTTACATGAGTAGTTACATAAGTATAATCTCATGTAGGAGTTACAATAAGAATATCTTCTGAAGTTGCACGAGCTCCAACACTCCCTCACAACGAGGAAAGTATTCATCATATATGGTCATCATCAGCATCATGAACATCTAGGTATATTCTATACATCTCATCTGTCTCAATCATCTCTATACATATTGAAGGTCGTCAACATTGTTTTTGTCCGTCGAGAGGAGCCATCAAAGTGTTTTTTGTATGTCTGTCTCTACCAGAGAACCTAGACATGCTTCACACGGACATCTACTATCAGTTCATCTCAAGTGATGGTGGGAATTCTCCTACACCAAGTTGAGAACTTGGCCTAATAGAGGTCACCAATGTACACAACCAACTACAACTTGTTCATCTCAAGAGCTGGTGGGAATACTTCATTGAGCACCAGATACCGAATCTAAACATGTAGTGGACATCGGTGCACACGACCGTCAATGTCTTGACCGTCTCACGATGTCGATGGAATTTCTCCCATACCAGGCTGAGAACCTGGGCGAGCATAAGCCACCAGTGTACAAGACCATCTATAACATGTTCATCTCAAGAGCTGATGGGATTCCTCCAAAGCACCAAATTGAGAATTTGAACATATAGTGATCAATTGTGCACATGGCTATCTGCTACCTGCCTGTCTCACAATGCCGATGGGAATTCTCCCATACCTAGCTGAGATCTAGAACAAGTAGAGGCACGTGTGTGAAATCATCATAGATATCAGTCTCGACTTTCCCTCTCTACGAGGGATTCATTTTCTTCTACTCCAACTATTCCGCAAAAGTATTCAAACTTTGTCCTAAGAAGAGGCTTGGTAATGTTGAATTTTCAGCATTTGCATAAACTTTAAAAATTTGCAGAGAAACATAAATAGATCAGCAGTGCAGTAAAAACACATTCATCACATCAACACACATGGACACAATATTTTTCACTAGGGAAACCTTCAAAGGACAAAAACCCCAAACGCATTAATAGCTCATCTCGTAAATGAGATGGCTTAAGAAATTCTTCAAAAAGTTCCTCAAATCCAGATCTGAATTTTGACCACAGTAACTATAAAATTCATCAGTAAAAATCAGACTGATAATTTTACCCACAATTTCCAGAATTACAAAAAATTACCAATTTAGGGCTTTCTCAGAAACACTGAGATTTTCTCTCTCCTGCCCAAAAATATCAGTGCTGAAAACCGCCTAAAAATATCAGACTGCTAAAAACTACCCGAAAATATCAAACTGTCTGAAAACTGCCCAAAAATATCAGACTGCTGAAAACTACCCAAAACTATCAGCCTGCTGAAAACTGCCCGAAAATATCAGACTGTCTGAAAACTACCCAAAAATATCAGACTCTTGAAAACTGCCTGAAAATATCAGACAGCTAAAAACTGCCCAAAAAATGGAATGTTGAAGATAGATATGCAAAAATGCTGAAGATGGACTTTGCTAATAAAACCCTAGCTGAGAGTTTGAACATAAGATAGTCTTCTTCGCATGTGAGAGCAAAAGTGTGTGTAACAAATGAGAAGGCTTAATCTTTTTTTATAGCCTTTGTTCACCTGTAAGTGGACAAGATTAGGAAAAAATAAAAATAATAATATTTTTATTCTTTTCCTAATTTCACTTTCACTTTTACGAAAAAGGTACTTTTATTTTTTCCTTTGACTTTTATAAGAAGTCTTCTTTAATAAAAATAATAATATTTTTATTCTTTTCCTAATTTCACTTTTCACTTTTACCAAAAATGTACTTTTATTTTTTCCTTTAACTTTCATAAGAAGTCCTTTAATTTTGTTTTCCACCTGTGGTCCTTTTAGGTGGACAAGATTAAGAAAGATAAAAATAATAATATTTTTATTCTTTTCCTAATTTCACTTTTACCAAAAAGGTACTTTTATTTTTTTTCTGTGACTTTTAACTTTGGCCTTTTACCAAGTGCCCCTGTGGTCATTACCTGTGGTACTTTTTTTTTTTTTCAAAAGTACATCATCATAAACCAAGAGAGTTATTAATGCTTTTATCTCACACACTGTGTGACACCTAGATATGGTACTAGGGTAACTTAACCAAGGGTAGCTAATCCTTGGAGAAGCACACCAAGCCCATAGATCAAGGGTCAAAGTGCCACACACATGCCCAGACCCAGTCTAGGGCTTACAATGTCTTCATTCTCCCAGAGAATGGCTACTCAAAACTAAGCTGAGTCTACCAATCCCAAACTGGTCTACATCATGGTCGAGGACCAAATGTCTACTCAACACAAGGTTGAGTCTACCGAGGGCAGATCTAGGTTTAAATCATGGTCCCAGACCAGATATCTACCATTCAACAGAATGGTCACTCAACACTAGGTTGAGTCTTCACCGTGGTCCCGGACCAGGTGGTCCCATTCTCTGAAGAGAAGGGCTCTCGATGCTGCTCAGAAAATCAACAGGTAAGAATATATGTAGTCTGGTCATTTGTCGAGACATACTGTAACTCGACTGCACCTTTCTACACCATATCACAAATGTAGTGATATCGGATCTCTATATGCATTGTCTTATCATGGAATACGGGATTCACTGACCTCTGTATACAACTTTGATTGTCACAGTGAATTACAATTGGTCCTGGAATCTAACCAAACAATCCTGCAAGGAGTTTTCTAAGCCATACTGCTTCTCGAGCTGTTGAACTCGCAACCATATACTCGGCCTCTGCGGTGTTGCGTACTATTGAGGGTTGCTTCCTGCTACAACAGGAGATTACTGTAGAACCCAAAGTGAAGAAACATCCAGAAGTACTCTTCCTATCTACAACACACCCGACCCAATTTGAGTGAGAAAATCCTTGCAATATCGTATCACATCCTAAAGCATATCTTAGACAATATCCCACAGTGCCACGTAGGTATCTGAGAACATGTTTCGCAAAAACCCAGTGAATCTGCCTCGACTCACTCATAAACTGGTTAAGGGTGTTTACAGCAAAACATATATCTGGTCTAGTGTTTGTCAGATACATCAGAGAGCCAATCAGTTGGTGATACATTGTGGGATCAATCATATCAGAATTTGAAGTGGACTCCTTCAGTTTCTTGAAGTTTGCATCCATCGGGGTAGCCATGGACTTGCAGTCCAACATCCCGAATCTCTTCAAAATATCAATGGTGTATTTTCCTTGACTTAGGAAAATTTCCTCCTGTCTCAACCATACTTCTAATCGAAAGAAGTGATGCATCAATCCAAGGTCCTTCATTTCAAACTCAGAGGCAAGCTTCTTCTTACACCATCGATTTAGTTTCTCATTTCTTGTGAGAAACAAGTCGTCCACGTACAAGAACAAAATCAGTGGCTCATTATCCTCAATCTTGTAGTAAAGATTGGGGTTTGCATCGCTTTTGGTGAATCCCAAGTTTATCAAGTATCTGTCTATCCGTCCATACAAAGCACTAGGTGCTTGCTTGAGCCCATATAATGGCTTTCTCAGTTTACATACGTGAGAATCTTTCTTATCGGCAATAAATCCTTCTGGTTGTTCCATGTAAACTTCTTCCTCAATAATACCATTGAGGAAGGCAGTCTTTACATCCATATGATTCAGCTACCATCCCATAGTTGAAGCAATAGCAATGATGGTTCTGATGGAAGTCTATCGAGCCACAAGAGCAAATGTTTCAACACAGTCAATTCCCTCTTTCTGAGAGAATCCTCTGGCAACAAATCAAGCTTTGTGTCTCTCCACGCTACCATCTGCTTCGTGTTTAATCTTGAACAACTATTTGGAGGTCACTACTAACATCCCCTCAGGTCTCAGTACAACCTCCCATATGTCATTCTTCATGATGGACTAGAATTCCTCCGTCATGTCATCCCTTCAAAACTTAGTGTTGGGGGCTTCTTCGTATGTGGTAGGTTCTGAGTCAATGATGTGACTCATTAAGGTTACATAACTCGAGAACCTTCGAGGTCTTTTGATTTCCCGGTGGATTCCATGTGGAGCTTCGTGCCCCTCTGCATCTGGCAATGTCTGTTGTGCCCGTTTAGGTCTTTTTCAGCTTACTTCCATATATGTGGGAGCATCGTTTGGCTTAACTGGATCAATGGACCGATCGGTTCATTCCTTTCTTCAGACGCCTTCTTAACTTCTGGAGGGGGAAGATGATCTCATCTCTTCATCGTCATGATCTCCATATCAAAACCTCTTCATTTTCGGATAGCCATTTCTTCTTCAAAGGTCACATCCCGACTGACTTCGATTTGCCTCGAGCCTGGGATGTATATTCTTTAAACTTTGAAGACTTGTTGTATCCCACAAATGTTCCCTTCTTTCCTGAATGTTCTAACTTTGTCCTTTTATCCTTAGGCACATGAATGCTACTGGACAGCCAAAGATACGAAGGTGGCCTACTTTTGGCTTTACTCCTGTGAAGGCTTCTTTCGGAGTCATGTTCTTCAATATTTTATGAGGGCAATTGTTTTGAACATAAACAGTTGTCTTGGATGCTTCTGCCCACAAGAACATTGGTAGACTCTTGTCATGCATCATGGCTTTGGCTGCCCCCACAATTGTTCGGTTCTTCCTTTCCGCAACCCCATTTTGTTGAGGTTATAGGGAACTGTGAACACCCTCTTAATTCACGCTTCCTTGCATAAATCATTAAACTCTGTAGAGGTATATTCTCCACAATTATCTGATCTCAGGATCTTAATCTTTCTTCCCGACAGACTCTTGACTTACGCTTTGAATTCTTTGAATTTACTAAGTACTTCCTCAGATTCCTTGGTCTTGAGGAAGTATATCCATGTCTTTCATGAGTGATCCATCAATAAATGTTACATAGTAGTTGTAACCACCCAGTGAAGTTATTGCCATGGATCCACACAAGTTAGAGTGGAATAGATCCAATATTCCCTTGGATTTGTTTTCACTTTTCGGAAAGGAACCTTTGGTATTCTTACCAAGTGCACATCCTCTATATACACCATCATGGTCCACATGAAGCATTGGTAGACCTGTCACCATGTTCCTTAAAACTGGAAGAGCTTGATAGTTTAGATGAGCTAGTCTTTTGAGCCATAGCTCATTGATGTTAGTGGAATCATGGACTGATGCTTGAGCTGGTAAACTGGTCAAACGATACGGGCTTTCCTCCCTTATACCGATCACCTTTTTGTGTTCATACTAGAATCTTTGTGCCATGCTAGCACCTTTCCATCTGCAAATGTCACTCTGTATCCCTTGCCCTCTAAAGCAAAGATGGAGACAAGGTTTCTTTTCGTACCAGGTACATATAGCACATCATTCAAATGTAACAAGTCATTTGATTCTAACTGAAGAGAGGTAGATCCAAATCCTTTCACAGTGTTGTTGGCATCATCTCCAAGTACAACACGGAGATGAGATTCTTTCTCAACTACTTTAAAAGGTTTTCTTTATAACCAATCATATGCTTGGAAGCACCACTATCTATGAGCCATGTATCACTAGTGGTGAGAACCATACCTGATAAAGCTAATATGAAGAAGAATTTTGTACGATCTTCATTTCTTTGTTTCTTGTAATGATGACCATCTTCCACATCAGTTGTTGAAGCTTCATGCTTCCTTTTGCTTGAACTGTTACACTGGCTAGCATAGTAACCATATTTCTTACACCTATAGCATTGTATGTGTGATAGGTCATTCTTCTTTTCCTTATGATCTGGAGAAGAACTTGGTCTCCTAGCTTGATGCTTAGGTTTGTGAAGCTTCCTTCTTTTTCCATTGCCTTTCTTGGCATGACTGATGAAGACTTGATTTTCCTCAACTTGAGAACCATGGAGTCTTTGCCTTGCTGCAATCCTAGTTTCTTCCTGAGTGCAGTCTTCCCACAACTTGTCGAATTTGGGCTACTTGGTTCGACCACTTATGGTTTGGATTAAAGACTCCCAAAATGGTGGAAGACCATTCAAGGTGGTCATGACAAGCTCCTTTTCTTCCAGGTTGTCTCCACTGGACCTTAGCTTGTCCCGAATTTCGACGATCCTCACAAAATATGAGGCAATATTTTCGGACTTAGTCATCTTCATATTTGACAGTTTGTTCCGCAATGTGAGTCACATTTGATGCTACCGTGTTCAAATAACTTCTTCGGGGTTTTGAACATCTCTCTGGTTGTCGTCTTTTCTAATATTTGCGGAACCAAGTGGTCTTTGACTGAGTCCACTAGAATCCTTCTTGCTTTCGCATCACCCTTCCTCCACTGGACTTGGCTTCTTCTGCCTCTGGTTCTAGAATTTTCTCATTGACAAATTTTAAGAGATCATGTTCTTCTAAAATAACCCTAGGATTCTAGGATATGAAGTTGGTAGCCCCATCAAAACGATCTTCAACCTTCATTCCAATCATCTTGTTTGCAGATCTAAACCAGAAACCCTAGCAAGAGTTAGGTCAAAAATGAAATTTTGAATTTGAAGAAACTAACCTCACAGATAGATGCGCCTAGTCAAGGCGAGTTGAGGAGAGGTGAAGTTGAGCCAAGGCTATGACTTGATCAAAATGAAACTTGAAACCCTAATTTCTACAGCAACGAAAATAGGTCAAAATTGAAACTTCTCAGAATTTAGATTTTCCTTCACCAAAAGATGTGCCCCCCTTAGAGCGAAGTTTCCAAAGGTATTTTTCTGCTGAAGAGATGAGACAAGGCCTTCGAAGGCCAAACCCTAGCTTCCAACAACGACCTCTTATAGAACTGTTTTGATACCATGTTAGATTTTACAAGATTATAACACAGAAACAAATAACACAAGAATTTATCCTGGGAAACCCAATCGGGAAAAACCCAACAAAGCTTCATATAGAGATAATAATCTTCTAAGAACAGAGAGAAGAAGAGAGAGAAAATATCTCTCGCAAATGTAATCCCAGAACAATACTCTCTTAGACAATTGTAGCGCACCTTTTCTGTCTAAGCGAATTGTTGTGAATGTGTGAAATAATGAGGGGTGACTCCTATTTATACTGATTTTCCAAGTGGAAAATCATTGGGGCTGACTTGCCAATTTGATTGGAGTCGACCTACCTTGGGGAAATACAAATTAATTTTTTTTTATTCTTTTTCTTTTCTGATCTTTCCTCGAGGCTTACATTAAATATGTCTAGCGTTTACATGAGTAGTTACATCAGCATAATCCCCTATAGGAGTTACAATAAAAATATCTTCTGAAGTTGCACAAGTTCCAACATTCCAAAGGAAAATCTCATCAAAGAAGGACATTTTTGTCTTGCATGGGTGCCACAACTAAGCAAGCAAAGCGTTTTTGAAGTTCTAGTGGATGCATGGCACGCATGTCTCTTCTATACTGAACAACTATCACAGCTATAATTATTGGTATGTCATTACAAACTTATTGAATCCTATTTCATATTTTAACTCGGCTTTTGTCATATTTGGGGTTTGAAAACTTAATCTATTATTGCTTGCAAAAACAATTGATACCTAAACCCATAAACATACAAAGAACCACCATAACCTATCAATATAAAGACAAAATATCAGTTTGGGATATTACATCCTCTCACAAGATAAATATTATCATCACCAAGCTCCACTGCCCACATGAATCCAAAACTAGGCAGATCTTAAAAGTCAAACAATAAATCATGGAAAAGGCAATCTCAAACTAAGACTCTTCTTTACACAATGCTACAATCCAAGTACAACCCTTTTATATTCTTTTCCTTCTTCTTTAATAGACAATGGCTAGCATAATGTCCCACTTCATGACATCAACAACACATCCTCTTACATGAGCCTATCTTTCCTGCATCAATACCTCCTTTTTCTTGTAGCATTTCTTGTCACCCTTATTTGTCTTCCCAACAAGACCAATAGGATCTACTTCACCTTATTTCTCTAAATAAGACCATTGTCTATCTTCTTGCCCAATATCAACCCATGGCTCCTCCCAAGTAGAAATACCCTAAACAAAGGAATCCAAGAGGGAGCAATTCCTTTTAAGGAAATGGGCACCAACTCCACATCCTCCAAGGGTGTTACAACGTCAACCAATTGATCTTTCAACTCGTTGATCCTGCCCAAGTAACTTGTTGCCACACAAACTAGCTCCCTAGGCCAAGTCTCCTAACAAGTTCTAGCTAGGTGCAACTATGGAAGCATTGCCACTGTCACCTAAGAAATGACTTCCCTTCACTTTAAGTGAGGACATCCAATCCTATACAAAGACGGTATTCCCTAAGTCAACTAAGGTTGATTGACTACGTGATGAGTGATGAATGAGTGATGAGTGATATTGACTATTAGTGCAACATAAATGATTATTCATAATAACATCAAGGTAATATACTTTCTGTATATTACAAGTCTCCCCCCTTTTAAAATGCTTTGTCTTCGAAGCATAGGTAGAAAAACACTTTTTTGATACGATGATCCATCTTCCTATGACTTTCACCTATTTGATAAGGTTGAGAACAAAAGGAAGTGAGATGCTCGAAGCTTTGAACAATATTGTCGCATCATGAAGGGATTGATCCATCGTAGGTGAATCCTTTCTCGAACTCTTTGATGATAAGATCTTGGATTTGCTCTACTTTGTTGTTGACTTCAAGTTGTTTGAATCTTTGGATGCTTCGACACATAAGTACAACATTGACTCTAATTAGGTACCTTCTGATATTGATAAGTTTATTCTTGCATGCCATAATTTTTTTTATTTGGGTGTTGATATGGCACATGATAAGTTGATCCTTCTTATTTTTTCATGATTCGCTTGTGTCAACATGTTCACAGATGATTTTTTCACAAAACCCTAGTGTATAAATGGCTTCATTAATGATCAATGGAACATAAAACACCATTGCTAAAGAAGTTTACTTAACACTAAATTGTTTTTGCATTGATTTTTTTGATGTTCTTTCATTGACAAGACTTCGTTAGTGATGGCGTTCTAATTTGCAGTTTCAAATAATCATGTTGAGGTATTTTTATCTTCAGTCTCAAATTCTAAAAACTTCATCGACTCACTAGCATCCATGGGTGTTGCTTAATCTATTTTTGAAATCGATATATGCTTACGTTTTAATTTTTTTACTTCTATAAGCAAAATCAGAACCACGACTTTCAAAAGGTCAATTTCTTTGTCTTTATCTGGTAAAATTTATCATTATTTTTCTGGTCATATGAATTTCCTTGTGATTCTTGCTCGAATTGAATTACAATATCTTGTCAAATCAATGCTTGTTCTTTTACTTGCGTGTGACACTTAATTTTCTCTGATGCTCGTAGAAGATTTTTAAGCTATGTGGACTTGTTAAATCAAGCTCTTTTAGTGTGCGTTGTAGGATATGTACTTCATGTTGAAGGTCTTCTTTAGCATTTTCAAGATCTTTAATTTCCATTGTTAAGGACTCATTTTTTGTCTTGTCACCTTTGTTTTTAGGTTTTGGAATCACCAACTTCTCTTTTTAAGTTTTTGACCCTTTTACTTGTTATACCAAGGCTTTGATTAAGTGTCCTTAGTCAAGAACGTTCTTCATCCTTCAATGATAATTTATTTTTGAGTATTTGATTATAATAGTCTAATTAATGATTTAATCGTTTTGTGTCTTTTGACTTCTTGACTTGTACAAGTAGTTTTTTATTATTATTCTTCAAGCAGACAATTTGCTTGTCCTTTTCAACAATAAACTTGTCAAATTATTTCTATTGATCTTACAACTTTTGTATTGACTTAGGCCTATCTTGAAAAAACACTTATGATATGTCCTTCATGTCTTTTAAAGAGGGTACGATTGAGCAAAACTTCCAAGTAATGCCCTACAATGTTACTTTTTCTTCTAATAGAAAAATGTCAAAACCTTTTCTTTGTGTTGAAAATTTAACTATCCAATCCATTCAGGTTGAACCTAGAATTATGTCATCGTCGTCGATCCACAAGGATATAACAATGAATTGTGATATTAAGGTATTAACTCCAATGTTTAGTTGTAAATTGCTACGGCATTTTAATTATATTTGACTCAAGAATTGAATATTTAATTAACGAATTCAACAGTAGTATAATTGTTTCATCCCATCAAAGCAATAAAAATAGTAATATCTTTCCCTCTAATTGACACTTGAACAAAAAAAATTGAAGTTCTAGGAAACCTTCATACTTTCTTATTATTAAACACCATTTTTTTTAATCAAAAATAATTGTTCCTTCTTCAAATATACTCTTGATATTGAACGTACATATTATCAAAAATGATAATAATAGGGCAAGAAAATGCAAGTCCCTTTTGAATGGGACTTGAATATAATACTCAATACCTTGGAATATTTTTTAAAAAGTCTTTTTTATTTAAAAGTTAGATATAATCATACTTTTTTTCCACAATAATTACCTTTCTTTAAAATTTCTACTTATTCAAGTTACCAATATTTTAACGTTATTCACTTTTACTTAACTTGCTTTGGACTTGACTTCTATGCCAATAGAGAATATTTTAGTTTTTACTGAAACTTTTTCACATGTACTTAAATGTTGTGTTACCAGATCCACAAATCTGATACGTATCCGGATCGGATCCACGAATCCGATACGTATGCGGATTGGATCCACCTCGAATCCACCATGGAAACGAATCCCCTGCAGAAGGGAATGTATCCTGGTCCCATGAAACGGATCTTGTGAAAAATCAAACAATTCTTGAAATTTTCGAGCGGATCCTACAAGTTCCAGTGCTTCTATGACCCATTGATGCCCCAAAAATATTGTTTTTTAATGAAAAATTTGAAAATCCCTAAACACCTAATGGCTAAAAATATAAACCCCATTCCTGCTCATGGTCTAATCTGTCCATATGTCAAGATATGCTCTGAAACTTTGATATATCAATATCAAGGCCTGCTCGAGACGTTTTTATTTGATTGATCTTTATGGTCAAGGTATGTTGTCAGGGGTTGATCTATCTTTATGTGCTATGTGTCAAAATTCCATATGCTAAGCTAGATTATCAGTATTTAATTTCAATTTCATAATAAAAGCATATAGACAAGATCACTGAAAGAAACAGTATCACAAAAACAACACAAATTTATCCTGGGAAAACCCTAATGGGAAAAACCCAGCAAAAGCTTCCTCAATATAGATGCCCCAAAAGATAAGAAGTAAAACCCCAAAAACTGATCTTCCTTCTCCTTCCAGCTACAGCTCTCTCTCTCTCTCTCTCTCTCTCTCTCTCTCTCTCTTATGCGCTACACAAGTGAGTGTGAGTGTGTTCAAATGAGAAGCACCTCATCTCTGTTCATATTCTTTTGTTCACTTGACATTTAACCTAGTTATGTAGGCTCGAGTAAACTTAACTCAGTTATGTAGGCTCGAGTAACCACAACTAGACTAACTTAATATAATAACATATTCCGAAGGGTACTAATGACTCGACTTACAATGGAGGGGACTTCCTCATGACTCTTATTAATTCTCCCGATTAGGAACATCGTGGTACAAAGAAATACAAATGATTCTCTTGATAGAAACATCGGGGATCAATAAAATATATATAGAATATTCTTCGAAGTTAGAATAATTCAACACTCCCCCTTAACATGAACGGTATTCTACAACAACAACAGTAGCAGACAGAGGACATCATTAGGGTGACACGTCTATAGATCATTGGAAGCTTTTTCGACATCTTTGACACATAGTCTTCATCTTTAATTTCAGTAGCAGCATGTCTTTGACAACATCATCGTCAGCATTTTGGTCTTCAGCAACATCATCATCAATAGTACTTTGACCTTTCGATCAGCAACACTTTGAGCAACATCATCATCAGGCTCTAATCTTCTGATCAGCAACATCTGCAGTAGCAACAATCTGAGCAACATCATCATCACACTCTGATCTTTCGATCAGCAACATCATCATCATCATCAATCTGAGCAACATCATCATCACACTTTAATCTTTCGATCAGCAACATCATCATCATCATCAATAACCTGCAATCCACAATACGAAGACGAAAGTCTTTGTATCACTTTTGGACTTAAGTCCAGGGATGATACAATCCCACCACATTCTCGACAACCGAAGTCACTGGATACAATTACGGGATAATCACTCCTTATCACTTTAGGACTAAGTCCAAGGATGATGCAATCCTACCACGTTCTCGAGTACCGAAGACACCGGATCCATTCTGAACAAAAGTTCAAGGACGATACAATCCTATCACGTTCTCGAGTACCGAAGTCACTGAATCCATTCTGAACAAAAGTTCAAGGATGATACAATCCTACCACCTTCTCGAGTACCGAAGTCGTCGGATCCATTCTGAACAAAAGTTCAAGGATGATACAATCCTACCACGTTCTCGAGTACCGAAGTCGTCGGATCCATTCTGAACAAAAGTTCATGGATGATACAATCCTACCACGTTTTCGAGTACCGAAGTCATCGGATCCATTCTGAATAAAAGTTCAAGAATGATACAATCCTACTACATCCTCGAGGAACGAAGTCACCGGATCACTTTAGAACGAATGTTCAGGGATGATACAATCCTTCTTCTTTCTCGGAGACATAAGGCTACAGATCACTTTAGGACAAATGTTTAGGGATGATACACTCCCACTGCAACATCACTGCCCCCCCTTTCGAGGAAGGTCTTTCTGAACAACACCAAGCTTGTCTCGAAAGTATTTGAACTTTACCCGGGACAAAGACTTCGTCAACACATCAGCAACTTGTTCATCAGTACTCACATACTGGAGCTTTATGGCTCCCTTCTACATCATACCTCGAATGTAGAAATACCAGATTTCTATGTGCTTCGACCTATTGTGGAACACTGGGTTCTCTGTCATCTTTATACAACTTTGGTTATCACATAGAATCACGGTAATATCCAACTCCAGATTGAATAAGCCTGACATCAGCTTCCTAAGCCATATGGCTTCACAACTAGCAGAGCAAGCTACTATATATTCTGCTTCAGCCGTGCTAAGAGCAACACTGGATTGTTTCCTGCTAAACCATGAAATCATAGCAGATCCCAGACTATAACATCCACCTAATGTGCTTTTCCTGTCTGGTACACTTCCAGCCCAATCTGCATCCGTATAGCCATACAATCTGTACTCATGGTTTCCATCATACTATAGACCAAAGTCTATAGTCCCTTTCAGATATCTCATCACATGTTTTGCGGCTATCAGGTGAACACTTCTAGGTTGAACTAGATATTGACTCAAGGTGTTCACAGCGAAACAAATGTCTGGTCTGGTATTTGTTAGATACATCAACGACCCAATAATATGTTTGTATTGAGTCACATCCACTAACTCTGACAAGTCATCATCTACCAACTTCAGGTTGGAATCCATGGGTGTGGCCATGGCTTTGCATTCCAACACATCGAATCTTTTCAATATCTCTAGTGCATACTTTCCCTGGTTGAGAAAGATTCCTTCTAAACTTTGCCATACTTCCAGACCTAGGAAATAATGCATTAACCCAAGGTCTTTCATCTCAAATTCTTCAGCGAGCTTCTTCTTGCTTTCCACAATCTGTTTCACATTCCCTGTCAGAAATAAATCATAAACATATAGTAATAGTATGATAGGTTCATCTTCTATAACCTTGTAGTAAAGGTTAGGAACGGGTTTACTCTTGGTAAAGTCCAAGCTCGTTAGGAAACTATCTATCCTTCCATACCAAGCTCTAGGAGCTTGCTTCAAGCTATGCAAGGCCTTCTTCAGTTTGCATACGTGAGTCCTTCTGTCTTCAACTTCAAATCCTTGTGGTTGATCTATGTATACTTCTTCTTCAATCACACCATTCAGGAAAGTTGTCTTCACATCCATCTGGTGTAAGTCCCACTTCATCATGGATGCAAGTGCCATGATAGCTCTAATCGAAGTATACCGTGCTACTGGTGCAAATGTCTCTTCATAATCAATTCCCTTTTTTCTGAGAGAAACTTCTGGCCACAAATCTTGCTTGATACTTCTCAATACTTCTGTGAGCTGCATGTTTTATCTTGTAGATCCATTTGGAGGATACTACACTCTTGCCTTCTGGTTTGGGAACTATATTCCATACATCATTCTTCATTATTGACTGGTATTCTTCAGTCATTGCTTCTACCGATTCTTTCTTCTATACCACTTCTTTGTAGTTTGTAGGTTGTTGATCCACCAGATCACACATCAATGCCACATAGCTGAAATAAGGCTTGGGCCTCTTGCTTATCCTTATGGAGCCTTCAGGAGCTCCATATCTTTCTACTTCGTGTATAATTTCTCTTCCCCAAGCAGGCTTTCTCTTTCGTGATATTTCCATCATAGGAGGTTCTTGTGGTTCTATCATATCATGCTCTTCAAGTACTTCATCTTTAGGGAGGGATGTAGTCTCTACATTTCTGGGAGGTACATCTTCCTCATACACTTCTTCTTGTTAACATTTTTTGGATCTCTTGAGAGCTGCTTCTTCATCGAATGTTACATCTCTACTGATTTCCATGTGATGGAATCCAGGAATGTAAATTTTGAATGCCTTGGACACCTCACAGTATCCAACAAATATTCCCTTCTTCCGTAATGGTCCAACTTGGTTCTTTTCTCTTTTGGTATATGAACATATACTGGACAACCAAATATCTTGAGGTGACTTACCTCAAGCTTCTTTCCCGTGAACATCTCTTCTGGAGTCTTGAATCCAACAGCACTGTGAGATATTCTATTCTGTACATAGACAGCAGTTCTTACTGCTTCTGCCCATAGATGCTTTGGAAGATCTTGATCATTTATCATTGTCTTTACTGCTTCCATGATGGTTCTGTTCTTTCTTTCCGCAACAGCATTTTGTTGAGGATTGTAGGGAGTAGTTAGTTCCCTCTTAATTCCAGCATCTTTACAAAAAGATTCAAACTCTTTCAAAGTTTACTCTCTACCATCGTCTGATCGGAGTGTCTTTATCTTCTTGTCTGAAAGATTCTCTATCAAGGCTTTGAATTCCTTGAATTTCTCAAACACTTCACTCTTTGCTTTCAAGAAGTAGATCCATGTCTTTCTTGAATAGTCGTCAATAAAGGTAATATAATATTCGAAACCACTTAAAGATGTGGAGGACATTGGACCACACACATCTGAATGAATCAATTCCAACGTACCTTTTGTTTTTGTTTCACTCTTCGGGAATGGATTCTTGATGTTCTTTCCTTTCGCACATCCTTTGCAAATGCCTTCATGTCCGGTAATCTTGCCACTACTTTGTTTACATGAGGTAGTGCTTTGTAATTGATGTGAGCAAGCCCTCTATGCCATAGTTCACTAGGATCAGTAGACTCATGAACAAGGGTTGTTTCTGAATGTCCCTTGAGTTTATACAGGCTTCCTTCTTCTTCACCAATGACAACTGCATCTTCAATATTCTTTCCTTTGGGCCACATGAGTACTTGGCCATCTATGAATGCAACTCTGAATCCTTTCTTATCTAAGGTTGAGATAGAAAGTAAATTCTTCTTTAGACTTGGTACATATAGTACTTCTTTCATCTTCAGGGGATTTCCTAAATCAAGCTTGTAGCTTGCTTCCCCAATTCCTTTGATCGGATATTGATAGTCATCTCCTAGAGATACTTTCTAAGGAGAGTTCTTTTCTTCAAGTCTTGACAAAGTTTTCTTTTGTCCCGTCATGTGCTTTGAAGCACCACTATCAATAAGCCAAGTATCTTCTCCATGTGTTATAGATCCGGAGAGTGCAAAGAATAGCACATACTCTTTTGCATCTTCTTCTCTTGCTTGCTTTCTTGGAGGTCCTTCCTTTTCTTCTTCTTCATCCTCATCTTCAACTAGATGAGCATGATGTCTTTTGTTGTTGTTGATCCTCTTCTTGAACTCTTGTTTCTTCAAAGGACAATTTCTGGCAATGTGTCCTATCTTATCACAGTGAAAACATTGAAAGCCGGAGTAGTCCCTATCAGGGAGATTTTCTCTTGTGTCTGGAACTTCCTGGGAGGTTGATACTCCCTCTTATTTCCCTTCTTGAAGTTGGGTTGATTTCTTCTTCTCTTGGTATGAGTGGATAGGGCTTGATCATCCTCCTTTAGTAGGGCTTCTCTATTTGTCACTCTAGTCTCGTCCTGAATACAATCTTCCCATACAACATCAAACTTCATGCTTTCGTTCCTGGCACACATCATCTGCATGAATGACTCCCAGGTTCTAGTGAGACCATTGAGAGCAGTCATAATCATCTCATCTTCATTTGTCTCCAATGGCTTCAAGTTGTTCTTTGATCTGAGAGACCCTTGTGAAGTAGTCCTAAATGGACTCTCCATGACTCATCTTGGTGCTCTTCAGTTGAGCTCTTAGATTCATCTTTCTGTTGATGTTTCTACCCTCATACATCCTGGATAGGGCATCATATATTTCTTTCAAAGTCTTCTTGGATGACACTTGAGGAATCAAGTTATCCTTAATAGAGTCAACAATAATCCTTTGTGCCCTAATCATATCCTTCTTGTGCTTCTCCTTAGCTACAGCTTCTTCAATTTCTGCAACTTACTCGTTGATATACTTATCAATATCATTCTCTTGGAGAATGAGGCCAATCCTGTATTTCCATGCTCGAAAATTCTCTATGCCTTCCATTTTGTCCTCAAGCTTAGCTTAGTGCTTGGGGCCATCTTGTCAGAAAGTCACAAAAAATTGACATTCTGCGGAATGAGAAACTGAACTTACCAGGAGATGCGCTTGACTGAGGCGAGTTAACTGGTGTGCTTGGTTTCTAGAGATCTCAAGTCTTCACCTTTCAAATCTGACTTGTGAGATTCATCACTACAGCTTCCAGTAGTTTTCTAGTTCTGCAGTTTTCTAGTGCAACTATCAAACTAGGGTTTGACTTTCCAAGAGATCTACTCCTTCAAAAAATTCAATCCCTGACTCAGAAGATGAGCTCTGGGAGGGCGCAACTTTCCATGCAAGCATTTTTCCAAAACTCCAAATTTTTCCCGAAACCCTAATTTCTTGTCGAGGAGAGAGAGAGGGCTTTTTCTCTTGTGAAAGTTGTCCTATTCAAGTTAGCTCTGATACCATGTTAGAATTGCATATGCTAAGCTAGATTATCAGTATTTAATTTCAATTTCATAACAAAAGCATATAGACAGGATCACTGAAAGAAACAATATCACAAGAATAACACAAATTTATCCTGGGAAAAACCCAGCAAAAGCTTCCTCAATATAGATGCCCCAAAAGATAAGAAGTAAAACCCCAAAAACTGATCTTCCTTCTCCTTCCAGCTACAGCTACAGCTCTCTCTCTATCTCTCTCTCTCTCTCTCTCTCTCTCTCTCTCATGCACTACACAAGTGAGTGTGAGTGTGTTCAAATGAGAAGCACCACATCTCTATTTATATTCTTTTGTTCACTTGACATTTAACCTAGTTATGTAGGCTTGGGTAAACTTAACTCAGTTATGTAGGCTTGGGTAAACTTAACTCAGTTATGTAGGCTCGAGTAACCACAACTAGACTAACTTAATATAATAATATATTCCGAAGGGTACTAATGACCCGACTTACAACAGAGGGGACTTCCTCATGACTCTAATTAATTCTCCCGATTAGGAACATCAGGGTACAAAGAAATACAAATGATTCTCCCTATAGAAACATCGGGGATCAATAAAATATATATAGAATATTCTTCGAAGTTACAATAATTCAACACTATGTTGTTACTTACTTCACCTACACTGTTCTGTAGTCTTGCCATAGCGTTCAAGAAAACCACTTTATTCCCTGCTAATAGGGACATGTCGATGTCGCTCACCAAAACATTATTATGAACTGCTTCAAGTTCATGTTGAAATGGTTTTTAAAATTATCAATATCAATCATGGTTACAATTTATCAAATTATAAGTTATGGTACATGACCTCTCTTTTTTGGCAATAACTTATAGTTCTAGTCTCGTGTTTCCTAAATAGCTTTGTTTCTTCATTCTATTTTTTTCGTTATTATAAAAATATTTTTATATTTGTTTGTACTTGTCGTTTGCCTGTCGTATCCAGATCCTAGGTTTTAAAAAATCTAGCGAATTTGTATCCGCATCGTAGTAATTTAGTTTAAAGGTCATTGGAAAAAAAAATTATTAAATTTTTTACAATGTACATGGAAATTCACTTATGTCAAATACTGAATCTTTTTATTCTTATATGTTTTCCTATTATGAAAATAAAGATTTGTCCGCCAACCTAGAGTAACTATTTCTTTCTTTCTTTCTATTTTCTCTTCTTCTTTCTTCTTTTTCACTTCTTCTTTCTTCTTCTTCACTTCTTCTTTCT
Source organism: Pseudotsuga menziesii (assembly GCA_001517045.1). NCBI lineage: Eukaryota > Viridiplantae > Streptophyta > Pinopsida > Pinales > Pinaceae > Pseudotsuga > Pseudotsuga menziesii. The sequence continues at coordinate 55,211 of LPNX010554234.1, forward strand.
TCTTTTTTAAATTTATTTTAACTACTGTTGCACATATCGATGATATATCAAAAATATCCTATGTTGCACGGGGACCCGTCCCCCCCCAAAAATTTCCGGTGTTTCCTGTGTTCCCGCATTTCGACGACTTTGGAACTCCTCCGAAACGCCCCCAATTCATCGAGGACTCCGTTGGGGACTTCGACACTTATGAGTCGTACCCTAAACGTACCCGTCAAAATTGGGGGCTTTTCAAAAACGTCCCTCGACCAATCGAGGACTCCTGGACGTCCCTCAAATTACATAATTAAAATTTTTAAAAACAAAAAAAATAAAAATTTTAATTAAAAACCTAACCTAAACCTCCCCCTGTTCCTCTAACCTGCAACCCCCTCCCATTCTATCTGCTCTATCCTACGTTTCTAACCTACACTCCAACTCATTGGACTCGCATAACCCTATGGTTTACCCATCACTCCAACACTCTAACACCTGCATAATCCTCTGCACTATGGTTCTACCCATCACTCTATGTGTCGCTACTTGCTAGGTCATCTCCCGTCTATAGTCCCATTCACGACTCCCCCTTCTAGGGCTTCCCTTCCTGCAATCCCACATGCATCCCTCTCAGCTTGAAGAGCACAGCTCGCAACCCCTCTCGAACCTCTGGCTCTCAGCACATGCTCAAAGTTTGAGTTCATGGCTCAACATAGGCTCACACTCACAATGAGTTTGCCCCCTCTCAACCACAACATGTTGCAAAGCACATGTATTCAATATTTGATATTTTACATTTTATTTTTTTTATTTTTTTTGGGTAAAAATCTCAACAGTTGTTATTATAGTTTTATAAAAATATAACTTAGTATTTACAAATGTCATTACAAATATAAATTTATTTGTTATTTAAATTTCGAAATGATTCATCTTTCATGTATACAATTTTGTAAATTTTTGTTACTGTTTTGACTTTCAAGTTTTAAGTTATTGTTTATTAGTTAAGTTAGAAGTTAGAACTATTAAAAGTTTCCAGTTTTAGATCTTAGGCATGTATCTTGAGTCTTTACTATTTCGTTTTGATAATGGACGATGATGATTGAACAATACATTATATTTCCTTCCGTAATTTGAATTTTATAATTAGTTCTACTTTTTATTTCTATATATATGTATATATATAATTGTCGTCCCCTGAAAAATTGGGGGTGCGCTCTAGCCGTCCCGAAAACTCGTCCCCTGCATCCCCCCGTCCCCAAGGCCAGTGCAACATAGAAAATATCATATATATCACCGAGTTTTTCCCCCTTCCGATATAACAGAATTAAAAAATCGCAACATTTCCGACATATTCCAATATATTCCGCTATATTCGAGCATGCTTCTGGAAAATGCAAAAAAGTGTGCTTGTTCATAGTTCATACCATCCATTTTTTGTTGATTTGACATGTTGGAAACCACATCTAAATTATCTTGAAGCTAGGGCTTCAACAAAAGAGATTTATTTTTATATGAGGATAAAATAAGGTCCTACTTGTTTACTTTTCTTGTTGTTTTTAGTTTATGATCGGTACATTTATGCAATGGTATTTCAATGAAAGCATATATCATGCATCAAATCTTGGAGTAGGATCACACTTAATTGTCTTAGCATGTTGACTAGTAGAGCACCTTTTCAATGGCCTACACTGGTTAAGTTACAAGTAATCTGAGCAAGCATACATAGATTAAATGTTGCATGTTGCAACAACGGTTCTCACTATCCCCACTCACCTATTTTCATCCCTCCTTGTTCCCTTATTCACTCCATTTTCCGAACCTCGATAGGCACTGGTCTCGATCCTCCCTCCACTCTATTAATAAAAACCATACTACAATTTTTGTTTTGTTGAATTGACTCTTCACATCACCATGAGTCTTATTTGCATATACTTCAGCAATCCTATGTTTCAGTTTAGTAACGATACATGACCACTTGACATCTTATTTATTAGTCGTATCGTCATATTTATGTAGCAATGTGTCTATTTGATGTTGTTGCTTTAGATATTTAAAATTTTGAAAAAAAACATGTACTTTTGTATTGTTTTGAGGTCTTATGACATTTTCCGAGACTTTTCAATATTTTCCATTGATACCATCGAGAAGTTATATTCCAAACCCTCATCAATACTTTCCCCAAGACGATATATGCAACATTGATTTAACAATGTTGGTCCACGAGCCCTAAAAATTTTTGCCGCTAGCAAATATAAATTCGACCACATGCCAATAGAGTGAAACCACTCTAATACCAATTGAAACAAACCCAATAGGTTACTTCACTTGAGCATAAGAACGAGTACATATATACCTCAAAGAATAAATACTTATTATTTATTATTAACTCATATATATCATGAGATATGATGGACATGTATATAAATACATGTTAAGGGATGATAGGTCATGTCCTTTGGGAAAAGGTATTACTCATTAATAACAATTTAATATATATATAATATTGATTATACATGATGAGCAATATGAGCAAGGATATCTCTCATGGATAATCTCATCTGACCCACAGTTCTTTATGGCTCTGAAGTGTGGGGACCATGCCTACTTCACTGTGATTGGTACTCAACAGACAAAGTGTAGATCCTCCTTCGTCGCATCATCAAATGCAAACAAACAATGCCTGAACCCATTGTACTCGTAGAGTTTCAACTTTCGTGCTCAATCTTTCAAGCTCGATGTTGTGTTTATCGTTGTCACTCCCTTACACTGCCTTCGGAGCTTTGCCAACCAAATGAATGGGCAGGATTGGTAGCCATACTTGGCTTGTCTCTCTTATGCTTATGAAGCCATTGCCTTAGCCAAACCTCCAGGTCGCTCTAGATGTTGGTTTGCAGGCATTGTCGACCTTTTAGCATTTGTTGATATTGTGATGGATCGACTTGCTCCTTTTAGGCATTCCTTGGATGTCATCGATTGCCTCCTACCTATCAGGCAATAGTTGAATAGAATCACTAGAAACAACATTTATAGACGATTTGTACATGGTACTTGGATAAACCCTTAAGGGGTTTACATCCCAAGATGGCCTTCTACACTATGCACTTATTGAATCTAAGGGATGGTGTAATAGTTTGACCACTTTTTACATTCCGCCATTGGGCACATTCTCTTTGTATTTCTTTACGCTACTTCAGAATGGACCCTCATCGTCTCCAAGCTGAGATAGATCACCAACTCACACGATCAGACGGGTTCTGCCAACTATGCCACCTTTGAGGATTTGAGACCAAGGCACACTTCATCTTTCGATGTCGTATTTACTACGAGATTTGTGGGCGATTTCACTATCTTTTTAGGGACCGTCTTTGCATAGAGCTCTAGACGACTAGATACTTCAAATACCGCAATCAGAGATATCTAGCATTATACTTGCAGGAGGCTCTTCGGCTTCGCTCCTTCACCGTCCAAAGACATTCACAACCAGCACCAGTTCCACTCAAAGTATCACTTGCTTTTTTTCGATGCTTCTTCCCTCTATGGGCACCAAAAGACAAACAAATGCGGGCAGTAATCTTGATCGCTCAATTAGGACACGGCAGTCCACCTCCACCTCCATCCAACACCAGCTGCCAATACTATCTGTGAACCCAGTCTCGACCCCATCTCGATAGTCGGACGACTTCATCAAGGATGCAGCAGCAAGCTGCCACAATCCCATTGATCTAATTTTGTGGTCATTTGTTGGACATTAATAAAAATTAAATTGTTTTATCTTATTTTATCTTACATTCTATATAATAATATAGGATATTGACTCATAGTGCAACATAAATTATTATACATAATCACATCATGGTAATATACTTTAGTTATAAACAAAAAATTCAAAAAAAGGTACACAAAAGAAAACTTTCATTAAAAATCAGAAGATATGTGTTACAATGACTTCGCATATCTTGGCAAGGTTTTTTTCCGGTCCATAACCATTAAGTTCCTTATTGCATTAATCTTCTTCTATTATCTTATGTTTACTTTGACAAGGTATATCTTATTACTAACAAAGCATTTATAACCTAAATCATTAACCCCTTATTCTAATAATGAAAACATAAATACAGAACCACGTAAGTAAGCATCAAATGACCCAAGTACTATGCCATACCTAAATCAGAAAAAAAATGTCTCAAAACTTGGTACTCAACAGACCTAGCTTTCAAATTTTAAGCAATCCACGGAACAATGATTATAGCTTAAAAACACAAGCACACATTAAATCCCTACTGCAAACACGATCAAAGCCAAGGACCAACTAGATTCTCAATGAATTAAGTAACCCTCTTTCCTGTGTTAAACATTAGCACTAGCAGGTGTGTACGGAAAGAAGGAAAGATTATTAATGCCTAGCTGTACCTAAAGGAAGCCAATGGTGGTATGAAACTACATCATAACATTCTATCTATCTGGCAACCTTATTTAGAGGACAAGACATAATGCGTCATCTAAGAAATAAAAACTAATAATTAATAAGGTAAAAGAGCGAGCAGAAATTTGGATTCAAATTCATGTGGTAAATCAAAAAGGAAAATAACAAAGACTTCATCCTAAACAAAATTTCAACAATGCTGGATATGTCAATTGGCAATGTGCACACATTCTACAAACCCCGAGAAGGAATTTCAAAATCTCATATTTAATAAAATGTGGAAATAACATGCATCCTACTATCTAGAACATATCACACACAGATGTGAATCAGTAATTACCTAAACTTGCAACTAAACAAATCAATTGATAACATTGCAACTGCAAAATGCATGCCAACCTGTAATGGCTGAAGAAAGTTGGAAATCAAAGTGTTGATTGAAGACACTTCCAATAGAGCAGTAATACCATGGCAGGCATCCCTCCCACTTTGACCACATCCAAATGCTTTATATGCAGTTCCATATATAGACGAGTCTATTTCCTCTTCCCTGTCAGAGTTCGACACAGCTAACTTTTCATCCGAATCATATGGGAGCTCATCATCACAACCATCATCTGGATGGATATCATAATCAACAGAAACTTTTCCAGCCAGTGTTTTCAAAGCTGCACTAGATACTGCCGGCCAGCCTGATGGAGTAGTTAACTCAACCTCCATGGGCTTACCTATTTTATGGAGTACAATGTTCCGGAACTTTGAGGGTACTTTTTTACCTTCTTCTATGAAATCATCAGCATTGGGCACTTTAAAAGTTCGCTCCAGGGGCAAAGTTTCTTTGGAGTCTTTCCTGCAAATACATGATTAAAAATTAAGGATACTGCATTATAATATTGAAATCAAGAAATAGATATTTAGCCAGACAAACTTTGTGCAAAAATGTTAGTGTTTTGGTTTTTTATGTAAATTTACACACTATAGCTTCTTAATAGAAACGTTCTTTTACCAATAAAAACACACAATAAGAAAAAGGATTGACCATGTTACCCAACTGTCAAATACAAATACATCAAAGTAAATAATTTAAGCATCTGCAAGATACCGACAAGGGTCCAGAAAACATCTTCTCGGCAACATAGACAAACAGCGGCAAACAGTAAAAAATACAAAATATATTCATTTTTTTCAAAATTTTAAACATATAAAGCAACAACAACATCAGATAAACACATTGGAACATAAATATAGATAAAGCACTGATATATATCATGTAGTGGATGCCAAATAAAAAATGATACATCAAAATTTCAAAGATTGGAAATTTGGAAGTTTCAACACCAGTTGCAAATGAGATTGAATCCTTGTTCCACTAAAAAATCCTTGCTGGTGATGATGATGGTTGTCTAGCTACCTCCACAATGAGTGATGATGACCACAAACCCTCTCCCTTCTTTCTCCAAAAGAAGAAAGACAAAAATGACCAATGTTTTAAAACTCGTAACTGGACTTTGAACCGGCCAAGCGTCAACTCGGCTCGAAACCAAAACCGACAATGACTCGAAGCAATTTGATTTCAATGACTTGGACTACTAAAAATTACATAAAATTTTACAATTTTAATAAATAATATATATATTAAAGATTCCAGTCTATGATTCTAGACCAATAATTCCAGTCTATGATTCTAGACCAATAGAGACAAAATATGCAAAGTCTACTCATGTATATACCATCTAACGGTAGATATATCAAAATGTCTCCAAGTGTGATACATATCTGAATCAAAATATAAAATGCATAATCATCAAAATCATTGCCTATATTGGGATCCTATTCATCAATAGCACCATGTTACCCCCTCCTCAAAGATCTAGCACTTGCCTCAACCTCAAATCTTGAAGTTGATCCTCCAAGGACATCAGTCAACACCCTACAATTTTGATGAAACTTCTTCATCCAATCATGCATTAAAATAAGGCAGAAAGAGGTTCCCATGCTTAACAAGTGATTTTGCTTGACTGAAGGGTACATTTTTATTAAGGTCGTGACAAAGGAGTTCAATCAACTTCAACAATCACGCATCAGCACCACCAACATCAAGGCACATAGAGAGTTTGAAGTGCTTGATTAAATTCCAATCCCTTACCCTCATACATGATAGAATCCAGTGGAAACAATGCAATCCTAAAATCCTGATATCAAGTCTATTGAATTCTAAATGGTATCTAAAATTCTCCTTTCTGCATACAAAGTCCGACGAGGTTGGAACTACTCTCAAACATCCTGAAACAATTAATGGTAATGTTCAAAATTTAAGTAGAAGCGACAATCTTTCATACTTTTATCCTTTTGACATTCTCTTTATCTTTCATATTTTTATCCTTTTGACATCCTCTTTATCTTTCACTTTGTATCCTTTTACTTTAAGAATTTAAAATTACCATTTAATATCGCTGACTTATCGTGAATTTTTTACCGATAAAATCGGACAACCAAAAAACCACAATTTTGGGGGAAATCAGCAATTTTTCGGGAAATCGGCGATTTTTCAGCGATTTTAGCTTCTATGAAATACATAATGGATGCAGGGGTGCCTAAAACATCTCCTAAAGGCCAAATAGAATGCAGTTGACCAAAGACTAGTTAGCAAAAAAGTTATGATGTATAAATGTTTGCATGAAAAACAGTGGTCTAAAAAATCGTATGCAATCATAGCCAAAACTTTAAAAAATAATTATCATCAAACAAGTTAACCAGATATGAGAATAAACTATCCATATCATTGTAAGAACAAACTGCATGCTTCTGTGTGTCTCTTCCCATGGGAGGAGATCAACATGATGGTTGAAACACAATAGGATAAACAACAGTGAATGACTCATTTTAGGGCTGAAATTCAACGTGTAATCATGGGCATGAGGTAATTTGCACATGTATGTCATTAGTATACATATCTAGTCAGAATTGGCCAAGTTAATCATAAGCAGATGAGTTTGACTATTCAGCTGAAAACAAGCCAAGTGGGTTGCTGAGACTTGGTCTGACTTGGCTAGGTCAGCACTTAACTCCTTACCAACCAAGTATCTGGGTTTGCCAAGTTCCTGCCTTTGTCATGTAAATCTCCCAGCAGGGCCCAGGGCAAAAACTCGAAAAAAAGATTTAAAAAGATATGAAAATATTCTAACCTACCTAATCCCTAAAGCAACCTTTCTAAAAGCCCCACACATTTCTTCACTTATTTTACTTCCCAAAACTTGCAATTCGACTACTAAGGGGTGTCCTGCTGTTCGAGGCAATTTAGAGTTGATTCTCTTAATGATAGTGCAGCTGTGAGACCCATTCTCAGAGAGGATGGTACCCTAGTCAGTTAACTAGGGTCCCTAATCAGTGAACCAGGCAAAGTAAGTCCCTAGAGGGTACTCTAGGGTCCCCAATAGTCTTCCAGGGTTCTTTGTCTAAGACCAAGCAGGTTGATGCCATGGCAAAGTCTCTAACATGTAGTTAGGGCCCTTATATGCCTCTAGGGTATCTTGGTCTAGGACCAGACAGTTTCTTGGTTTGGGACCAAGCAAATCCTACAAGTTGAAGCAGAGACTTCCTGGTCTAGGACGTTTTTACTATGCCTAAGTCACCGGATTTGGCGTTTTTTTGCATTGAAATTTGAAATTCGTTGTTTTTCTATGGCGAACGATTTTAATGAGGTTTCAGCAGCCGACAGGTAAACCCTGCCAAAAATACGTTAGGTCATCATGAAATTGAAGTCGCAGTTGTGGAAGTTGAGTGAAACTATAGGTTGCCGTGAATCCGTAAGGAAGTTAGTCGTGAATCTCATTGCTCGCCCAATCATCCCGAACTGATAAGACGACTCTAATTTTTATCTACCCAAATTGACACTCTACTGGTTGGCTTACGTATGGCTATCGCTTGCTCTGTAACTGATTATGCTACTGTAGCCTTTGTGGGGTATGAATCTCAACCTAGGACAAATGCGGTATACTCCCTAAATGAAAGGGCACTTTTAATTCGAAGGTGATTCCTCTCCCCGTGGTCTTCGTGGCTCCTTGCCCTCCCTTCGGGCTGTCGACGTGTCGCTGGTTGGCTGCTCTCATGTAGAGATTAGTGACATCGAAAGTTCGATTCTTGCGCGGCCTGCTCGCCCTCACCCTTACGCTCGTGTCCACTGTCATGTGAAACTTTTTAATGTATGTTTTATGTGTTTCTTTTTAATGTATGTTTTATGTGTTTCATGATTGGGTATAGTTTGATATATTGAATTTCATTAAAACATTTATATATTTTTTATTTATAAATTTTGTTTAAATAATTAATGTTAGTATAGTTTAGTATGTTTAAAATTTCATATATTAGTATAGTTTTTTTTTAAATATTTGTTTAAAGTGTTTAATAATTAATGTTAGTATATTTTGGCATATGGATTTTATTAAAAATTTTCATATTTTTTTTTTCAAATTTTATAAGCTCTCGAATTTAATGCCGATTTTTATCACGGAAATTTTTATTGTCGATTTTTTTACGAACTTCAATGTCGTCGAATTCGAACACGAATTCAAACCAGGTGACTTAGGTTGTGGGTACTCCAAAAAGGATGTTTCCCCACACTCCATTTGCGACTGATGCAAGTGGAGACAAAAAGTAATGGCCCCATAAAAAAATGAGGCGCCCCACTCTTCGTATTGACCAAAGTCTATCTTTTAATGGAACAAAAGACAAGCAAAAATAAAAATAAAATCAATGTAAAGTTTAAACCTAATGCACAGATAGTTGAGGAAGTCATCAACTCATGTTGGTTGTTGTGCCATTGAGTATTCTAGAGAATGCAAATGATTTTGATTCAAATAGCGACACTTTCAGGATCAGTGCTTATTGCTTCGCATGATCACTGGATGTAGAAACTGGAGGAGCATTACCATGCGTGGTGGTGCTCATTTGTCATTTGATCTGTCCCTAGATCAATTATCTCAAGATTTAGATATATCTTCTATATTTTCTTAAAATAACGAGTAATACAATGGCGAT